>BGPR01000299.1:628425-669209 GCA_013235015.1 Araneus ventricosus
AGTGCTTTCTGTTAGCTGTAGTATAAAATATGGCCAAGTGTGAAACAAAAGCAGCGAACCAAATCCTTGAAGCCGAATCACGAGCCAAGTCTCATGAAGCAAACGAACCAAGTCGCCATGAACCAAATGAGAGCCAAGTCGCCATGAACCAAATGAGAGCCAAATAGCTGCATATGAACCAAATGAGAGCCAGCCCAAACCAAACTGTAGAAGCATAAAATGGTGTAATGAACCAAACGAGAACCAAGCCGCCATAAGACAAAAGCGAGAACAAGTCGCCATGAACCAAGCAGCCAAGTGCCATGAACAAAGCGAGAGCCAAATTAGCCATGAACCAAGCGAGCCAAGTCCTGTCCAAAGCGAATGCATTAGTAAGTTAAGCTCACTTGGCCAATAAAGTAATAGCTATTAAATTTTATTCACCCGTTACCTGTGTTTGGTTGAAAATATTCTTGCCTTTTTGATTTGCAGAACTGAAAGTGCATAACAAAACAAATAAATAAATTCCATGAATTGATAAATATATTAAATCTTATTTATGTGGGAAAGTAACTATAAGTAAAATAAATTATATATGTTTAATTTAATTATACAGAGGGAGTTTCTAAAATCGTGGACAAACTTTAGGAGTAGGTCAGCATACAGAAACAAGTCATTTTACCAAAGAATATGGGATTGTAAGTTGAGGGACTGCTACAGGAGCCTAAGTGACAGTGAATTAAGTAAGGAAGTGGATACACTATAAAATGTGCTACATAGGTTTTAATGAGATTCAAATTCACTGTTCTTGAATATTATCCATGGCGCTGGCCCAACCTGGAAATCAGGGAAGAATGGGAATTTTATCGATCTGGAGAAATCAGGGAAATTTGTAAAATGATCTAAATTCAGGGAAAATTAATAGTTACTTGAGTTATTATCTATAAATTGCTATCTTATGTCTGGCATTATTTGTAATAATAAATGGAATTAAAAAAACCCTTATATTTCATTTATAAAGCATAAGTTTTGATTAGAGCAATTAATTTCATGATTTGTAAGAAGTAAGATTTGAGTAATATTTTGGCAGTTTCTCTTGTTTAAATCTGCTAAAATATATATATTATGTAATAATAGTATAATTATACTATTTTTTATATTTATGCTGCAATATATTCTGGTACAGTAAAATCTTAGCTAACCATGCTGGAAACTCCACGTTCCGGATCAAGTCGGATAGTTAGTGTGGCGGGGAAAAATAGGGAGGGGGGGGGGGGTAGATTGTAGCCTTTTTTTAAGATTTTTCGGCCGTTTGTTTTCGTCATTTTGAAATGTGCATTAAATATAATTTGTAAGAATACCTCATCTTCCATATCATTGTGTTTACAAAATATATTCTGAAAAATTTTAATTTAGCATTGATGATTTAAAAAAAATATGATCATGGGCAATTTTACCATAAATATATTATAAAATAAAGCATATAAAAATGACAGCCGACAAAAATATTCTCCAAAGCATAAAATACTTTTAGAGTGATCATAAATAAACTCCAGATTGAATATCAAACTAATTATCTTTAGAAGTTGCAAGGTTATTTGCTTCGGCGTGCCTCAACTCTCCATGTGATATTCATTACGAAATCAGACATCTGCCAGTATTTGGAGGAGCATAATAAACTAAAGGAAAAGAAAGAAGGCTTACTAATCCTAGTTACCCCCCATGAGCTTTTTTTTTTTTTTACCGATTTTGTCCTTTACCTTTTTTTTTATTGTCGATTTTAGTTTTTGTCTTTTTTAGTGAAAGGTGAGGGTCATTATTTTTTTATTTCTCGCTACACTTTTGCTTTTTAACACCCAAGCGAGTCTGTTATGCGTCCACAATTACTGTATATTCTTTCCCTTTTCCCCCTCCCCTCCGTCGCGGGCGGCGTTTAGCATTCAAAAAGCATTATCGCATGAGATGGGCGGGCGTGCCTATACAATACACGTGTAGGATGTAAAACTTTTAGGAAAACTGCTTTCTAATTTTCAGGTTAAGTTGAGCTCGGATACTTGAATGCGGATAATCAGAGTTTGCTCATGAAAGGCACTAATTGTTAGTTGAACTGTGTTAAAGGTTTTGAGAAGTCATATATAACCTTTGTTGGCATGTGGTAATGAGTGTACGAATAGCATAGGTAGGCAGTTTAAAATACAAAACTTTAATCAGTTTACTTAACAAATAGAGCAATCTGCTGTTTTGCAGCTTACACTCATGACAGCAATCCATTCGACTGACTGCTTGACTGCTAGTCACTTGTTTAAAACACAAAAATGAACAATATATATAGATTGTAACAACCAATCAACAGACTAGTAGCGAACCATCGTCTAAATAAACCAATGAGATCGTTTCATTCAGTGACTATGGACAAGTTCGATCTCCAACATTCGCCATCAGTCACTTTGAATCCTTTTTGTATATAACCTTTATTACTGAAAGAAGATTTATCTTTTACAAGTGGTTTTGTTAAGAAATTGCATTGTTCTAATTTATACAATTTAGTTTAAATTCTTTATCATGTAATATTTTGAACAAATTTATACTTTATTGTCAATATGTTTAGTTTTTTACTATTCTCAATATTTTTTGAAAAATATGGATAACTGTTGGCTGTACATACAGTACAATTCGAGCATTCTGAAATCAATTAAATTAAGTTCTTTAAATTTTAGAGAATACAAAAATGCCATTTTACACTTTCTGTTATTGTGCTATATTCAGCTTCCATTGAACTTACACCATTTTTGCTTCTGTGATTTCAATTATGGTACATCAATAAATAATATCACTGTTAGAGATGTCTATCATTTAAGCATCCCCAAGCAGAATCTGAATCATAGTTAAACTATGTTATTATCAGAAATTTATTTTTATAATACACTTTGTATTAAGCTGTAATTTAAAATCATCAATAACAATGAGTCAATGATGATACATTATATCCAGTTACAAAGATTGGACCATTATGTGTTTACATGAAATGCAAATACTGCTGGCCTGGACTATTAGCAATTCAAGCGTGGGCATCAATTGGTACGTTTTTATTCAAGGAATCTGTCTCGCATAAGTTCGTTTCTATTGATCATTTTCTTTTTACTCTATAGGTAAAGCTATTCACCTACTTTCAAGGTAATGTAGTACGCCTTCGGTAAGATTTTTTGAATCTAGTCTTAATTTATTTGCAGTATTACATTTTCTATTCAACCAAATCATGCGATTCGCTCCAATTTACACTAAGTAGGACTCTAACTGGTCCCCAACTCTACATTGTTATTTCCAATTTAACTCAATTAAAATTCAAACAAGCGTATGTATAGCAGCCAGCATATAATACCTATCCTTTACTCACGGAACGCGAGCGGGCCAGCGGAAGAATTGCAAGATGAAGTCATCAGAGCCATTTCAGTATATTTCTGAAATTGTTCTGAATGAAAAGATGTAATTAAAAACCAGTAAACCAACAATGCTTTTCATTAATTTGGGATGCCTACAACAATACTTATATTGTTACAAGCAATTCAAATATAATTTCTGATTGACCCATACAAGAACATTATTACAACAACAAGCTATAAGCGCTGACAGAATACAAAAATGTATTATTGGAGATATATAGTATTTTTTTTATCCGTGATATAACGTTAACAAGTCAATTTTAAAATTAAAAGAGGGTATTTTGTTTCTATAAAAGTTATATTTTGAAAGATATAAATTAGTTATGTTAGTGATTTTAATCAGTATTCGTGATTTGATCAAGTTTAAATATTTAATGAAGCTCCTAATTTAAACTGATATTTGGAGTCACTATTTTTTGCTTTGTTCATTCGCCGATGCTAAAGAAGAGGTGCAGGTGAGCATCTAGAAACAAACGGGAGGCAGTGCAGAAAGCGTGAAAGAGGTTGTTGAAACTGAAGAAGAAAAGAGCACGCCCGATTGCAACTATAACTGCATTAGCCAGGACTTGAAAATGGAAGGAACGATAAAGAAATAATGATTATAGACGCCTTTAAGCGTGAGCAAGAGAGAAGAACCGAAGAACAGAAGAACAAAGAAATAATGATTAGCGTATGCTTCTGTATTGAGAGAAGAAGAGCAGAAGAAACAAATTAAACAAAGAGAATGGCGATTGTCAGCCTTTACAACACTTGGCAAAAGGCAGCATTCAGTATTGAAGGACAAAATCACATCAGATACAAACTTTTTTGTACAGCTAGGTGTCCAGAAGAATACAACTGTGGAGAATGAATACAATCTCTGTCTGAAATCACAGGAGGTTTGTATTTCGGGATGAAAAGAATACAGAGAATTTACATCATTTGTCATAATGGAAATATAATCGAGCAGGCTCCAGTTATCAGTGGAAATGAAAGGATGATGGATGGCTCGTCAAATTATCGTTGCTTCAAAAAGTAACAAGGCCATTAAGGGAGTGATAGGTGCTGGGTTATTGCAAATCACAAGAGAATTGCAACAGCTACAGAATTCATGGCCAAATTTACCGCGACCCTCCTCATGCACAGCTGAAGCGGGAGGGCAGCACTAATGCAAACACACTTCAACAATATTATAACACACGTGTGTCCAGAAGTGAGCCTCAGGTATTAGTAGATTTAGCCGTGCAACAATGTAAATTGGTGGTAGAGATTCCCCAACCTGTGATGCCTTCCCCTGAGGTTCGCGAGACCATTTTGGGAGTACGCGAAAATACAAAGTTATTAAGGCTGAAACAGAAAACAGAGTTAAAAGTTATAGAACATTGTTCTCCAAGTCATTTAATAACTTCTACTACACTTGAATAGTTGATTCATCTAGATGTAATTATTCTTTGTAATCTTTATAAGTTATTTAAAATTATTACAAATACACAATTTCATTTGTTTTAGGCATTAAACTAATACTATTGTAAAAATAATAAAATAAAATAGTCGAGAACAGATGTTTCCAGGCAAATGTCAAATCGAGTTATTTAATATTGATAAAACATCTTAGCATAGGCAGGTGGGGGAGATAATAATAAAATTAATCAAGAGGTGCGAGGGAATAAGGTTTGAGACACTGAATATACACTAGGCTAGGATACGGAATAATTTTTTACAAATCTTTACAGGGAATGATGCATTAACCGAGATAGCCCGTGCTCAGACCCACCACAACTAGATTGTCAGACCTTAGCCAAGCGTGGGCAGAGAGAAAGAGCAGAAACAGAAGAACAAAGAAATAATAGGCGATTGGCAGTAAAGGAGGGAACAGCGTAACCCAGCACATAAGAGCGAGAAAACAGAAGAATAAAGAAAAGATAATACGTTTTTGGGGGAGCATAGCGTTTAAGTTAAGCGACAATATGTAAAAAAAAAAAATAAATCAGATGAGGCATGCATAGTAATAAAGACTAGATTTGAAAGAATATTTTACATTTCTTGGAGAAAGTAAGTGACAATATTTGTTGAAAAAAAAAAAAGCGGGCGGGCATATGAAAATATGGATCGAGAGGCCTCCATTGATCTCACTTCTCTCCATGGGAATATCCATTATTCAAGATTGCGTACAGCGTAAGATTCGTGCAGCTGGTTTTTATATTAAGAATTGAATTTTAAGATCACTTTCGATTTGCTGAAACCACAATGTCATCTACATATCCACTAACGTCTAATTTTCTTTTAGTATATAGACCATTACACAACTCATTTGGGATGAAATCCAACCAACGATAAAATTTCACTCAATTCAATATTCCATTGTCTGCCACTCTGGTGAAGAATATATACTCTTTAACCTGCAAACAATGCTAGCATCTTTTCGCTAAATCCTTCGGTTGCTGCATGTAATATGAATATCCAGGTTTTCCATACAAATATGCTCCTTTTACATCAATTTGAGCATGATTCCACCCTAAAATACATACTAACAAAACGTCAATAAATTTAATTATATCAAAATTCACAGTGTGCAAATATCATCCAGTAAAATCAACACCCTACTTTTGTACCCTTGTGCTACTAACACATCTGGATTATATTTCTTCATTATTTTCTCATCATGTTTAATATTTGTATACCCATCTACAACCTAAAACTTTCATATATAGATGTTGGTTCAAGCAAGATCCCAAACCTTCTATTCTGCATTAATTTAATTTCCTCAGACATAGCTTCTTCGTCCCATTTCCTATCAGAGAAATTTGAGTTCTTAAATGTTTGGGGATTTCCAGTCATGTATTCTCTTTGAAAAAAATATCATTTACAAAGCTTGCTTCATCTACGGAATCTGAACTAGTTTCATTTGACACCGATTTTTCTTCAAAAACGCTATTTGTTGTTGTTGGGTTTAAGTTAAACTGATTAGGTCAAACTCTAATTTGTTTTTCTCACAATACAGTACGATGCGTTTCATTCAGTGACTGAACAAGTTCATTTGAATCTCCAACACCTTTACTGTTAACATAATTTAACTTGTGTTGCAAAGAGTAGTTTTAATATTTCTTAGAATTCTTATGCAGTTTTAGAAGCAAAGTATTTTGTTAAAATTTCCAGTAGTTTTTACCTATAAGAAATGTAATATACTGTTTTAATAGATTTTTTTAGGATGTTCATTCCATTTTTTTAAAATTAAATTTCAGAAAAATATATATATTTTTCATATTAAATAACTGGTATAAGTGTTTTTAATAATGTATATTGTACACATACAGTGATTCTGAGTAGGGAGAAAGCCAGGAAACTAATATAATTAATAGCCGTAAATCAGGGAAATGCTGTAAGTTTAGTCAGGGAAATTTTTTTCGCAGTTTCTGTAGCCACCCTGATTATATATCATGTTGTTATACATGCAAAGCATATATAATTTTGGATGGCAAACTTAACACTTTATAAACACTTACACAGTACTTCAAAGGTTAGTTGTTTATATTGCATCTTACTTACTATTTATTCTATGTCGTGCTATGTGTGATTTATGATGGTGTTATTTATGGAGCTGTGTTGTTGTGCTATTGTAAATTTGTATTTCATTACTCCTGTGTTGTACACGTGTGTATTGCATCCTTTTCCTTTACTTAACCCAATGGAAAAGCAGCCCCCATAGTGATCCCCCTTTGCATTTGCAATTCCATGTTGTATGGTAAAAATGACTTGTTTCTGTATGCCTGACCAACCCTTAAAGTTTCTTGCATGATTTTACAATCATCCTGTATATTTACAATGAGTTTGGTTGGCTAAGAAATAGATGCAAAATTATTTGGGGGAAACGGCAAAGAAACCAGCATATAGATTTGGAGCCTTCTTGCTCCTCTCAATTTGAGTGTCTCTTGAAATCAAAGTATTCCTGTTTTTATGAGCAGAGAGAAGTTGTCTCTTGAGTTTGGTGTGGGCCTGCCACATGTATTAAATTTTTATGTCCGTTGCTTGTTTATTCAGAAAAAGGAAGCATATACTCAAATTATGTTAGTAATTTGAGTATAAAGAACAAAACATTTTCTAAATACTTTTGTAGGTGCAGGTATCTTGTATGCTTTTATAGAATTGACAGTAGTCTGTATCTGTATTAAAAAAGATGAATTAATGTTATTGATTATAATGAAAATCTATTAATGTTACAGAATTTATACTTTCTTATTTAGCCATTATGTGATTCTACTTTTAATTAAATATTTTGAATAAAATTGTAGCAATAATTTTTAATTGGTATTGAAAAATCCTGCAGTAGCATATTGTTCCAGAGGTTTTGTATTTTAAAACAAAGTCCTGAAGCATATTAAAAAAGCAATAACTTGAATTTAATTGTTGCCATAGGCAGGATTATTTATTGGGAGGATAGAACTTTTAAATTAAGGCAGAATAATTTTACTTACTTGTTTAGATTTGTGCTCTAGAGTTGGCTGGGAGCAGATACTACAGTTTATCTATGCCTGCAAAGTAACAGTGTCAATATTTTTGCCTATATGTAATTTTCTTTTCAAGTAACTATATTGAACAGACATCAAATATCCTTATTTAACCTTATCAAGATGCAGCTTTAAAAGCTGACTCGGAATGCGAGAAGTTTTTCTAATGAATGATAAAAGACACATTATTTGTATGTGTTTTCAATTCTTAATAGTTTTTTTTTCAAAAATTCTTTTTTCCCAGTCAACAAGCTGTACACTACACTTGAAAATTAAGTTTGTTTAAAACACTCAACTTTTGGATTATTTAAATTCTCTTCTCTAAAATGTAGCATTGTATTGCAAATTACTTGATTGTCACATTTTATATGCTTGTAAATTGCATTTTTGCATTTGCTAGTTAAGAGGAAATAATATAAGTTTTTCTTCAAGGATTTTGAAAATTAATATTTTTTTAAAAAAAGTATTCTTATTTTATTTTATAGAGAAATCACTTTTGCCCAAGATTTGTAGATCAAGAAGAGAGAGCACCTAAACGAGCTGAACCCCTTCATAAAGTATGGGACAAATTAGGAGAGATCAGTAAAGATCTTATGTACACAGTTCCCAACTTTTCCTTTTTGTAAGTGACTAGTTTTGTTGCATTATTTAAAGCTTTCAAAGTAACGAAATAATTTTGTTGCAGTATTGTGACCATAAAAAAAGCTTTATTTAAGCTTTCAAAGTAACAAAATTCCAGAGTTTTTATAGTCTTTGAGTTCAGATATATATTTGAATTCAATTATTTCAACCGATAAAGTAGAGTTTTTTATTACTACTTATAATTATTACATACAGTCGAACGTCGCAAATCCGGAATCGTCGGGACTTTGGCAATTCCGGATTTGGGATAATTCCGGATCTTGGATCATTTCAATATTAAGAAGTGCTTTTAACAACATAAAACACATAATTCAATTTAAATTTTAAAAAACTTATTTATTACTTGTTTTCTTTGATTTATAAACATAATTAATGCTATTTCTTTTTAATTTTAACATTTTTACAAAACATTTAATTCAAAGTGAGTTGCTTCATTAGTTTTGGTTTTTGATTAAGTAACTTCTGTTTTATTTTATGTATCGCTATTATGTCTGACTCCGAAATAAAGTCTCTTTGTAAATCCTCTGCGAGCCAGAAGGAGAGAGGAAGTTGCGCGCACATATTATTTGTTAACATTTCTTACATTCTGGACTAGTTCATTTTGCATGCTAGAGAGGGGAAGGAGGAAGGTATTGTAACTCCGTGATTTGTTACAATACCCTCCCCCTCCCCCGCGATACCTTCTTCACACATCGTTATACACGTGGTTAAATCCTTTCCCTCCCCAGATGGTTACGGCCGGTTTCTGCTGATTCTGGGCGCCAGTTTGGTAGATAAAAGTTAATTTTTTTTCGGGGGGTGTGTGTGTTACGGAATGAAAAATGTTCGGATTTTGGATCATTCCGGATTTGCGACGTTTGACTGTATTTAAATTAAATTAATTGTATTTTTAATAAGTTTTTAAAAATTATTCAGTTTCAATTACTTGATTTTCAGTTATGATGGAGATCATGGCACCTTGATCAAGATTTTAATTATTGTTGATATGATAATTGATTTTGAGTTGTATGAATTTAAGTTAGTAGGTAAAGGAGATGGGAAGTACTTTCTATATTATTTTTTATTGCTATTTTAAATATAGATGATTTCATAATTGTTAACTAATAAAAAATGTTAAAATTTTTTATTAAAGTGAGCCATAATTATTACTTATTTAAAGTAAGTTATCCAAGTGTTAATCTTGTATTTTCTACTTCATCTAATGAAATTGTTTATAAAACATTCACACAAGTAAATTTACTTATTTGAAATATATTTTAGTAATGAATTCAATTAGATGTTGAGCGTAATGTAAAATTTTAAAAACAAAAATAGTATTAAAATATTCATACAAATCTTACAGCAGATAGTTTGATAATGATTTATATATGATTTGAGGGAGCTTTCGTAATTTTTAGCCTGAAAAATTCAAATATGTATTGGATTTTGTAATGACTTTTCTTTGTATTAATTCATAATTAGTATTTTATATAAATTCTATGAAATTTCACTGACAGTATTGGAGTGATGCTGTTTGTGTTATGCAGTCAAAATGTTCTGATTTTCATTTAAAAATTTATTAATTAAATATTTTTAATTAACTGTCTTTTTCAATATTCATTATGCCTAATTTGTTTGATTATGAAATTTAAAAAAATTATTGTTCTTTTCTTTAAAGTGTGTACTCATCAAAAGAGTATGAAAGATTAAACTTTTATAATGTTTATTTTAGATACGGCACATTTGATGCAGAACCAATAGAAGCTCCTAAGAAGATAAGGAAGCAAATTGTAAAAGATAAAATTGGGGCACAAATTAAACCAGAAAAAGTTAGTATAATTATTTTGTGTTTGGAGAATTTTTCTTTCAATTATTGAATCATTAAATTTTATTTCTTCTTATTCCTGTGAAATTTTTTTTATCTCTGGTGATCTATTATACTGGCATTTTAGTTTATTTAGATTAACATCCTGTTTTGTAGCTACATTAGTGCTGCTTTGAATGAATTTCGCAATTTAGAACTATAATCTGAAGAAGATAGATGCTTTACTATAGTAGGGCACCATTTTTTTTTTTTTGTCTTGACAAAATCGCATTGGCAATAGTTTAGTCCATCTTTTGCTGGCAATTTTCCTTTGTTTTTTGAAACGGGTTGAAAAGAACTTTGGAATGAATAGGAGATAATAGCTTTTGCAGCTGAAAATCCCTTGAATCAATCAATCAAAATCAAACTATAATCTGATACTGATATCTGAGTTGCTATCCTGCTCTCTCAATTTCCACGCTATTTTTTTTATTGGAAGACAGTAAAAAGGGCTTAATGAAGATGTTTACTTTTTTTTGCATGCAGATAAAAATTTCATAAATTGTCAATTCTTAAATTCCTTCTCATGTGAATGAAATTTTCAATTTGAAAATTATTAGGATAATGGTGAATAGATTACATCCAATATTTTATTTTAAACATGTTCTTGTGTTCTTTAGATATATTTGTGGCATTGCTATATTTCATCTATGCTGATTGATACCATTACATATCAACAGATTTTAAATATTAAAATAATTTTGAATTTCTAAACTATTTTAATATTTGAAATCTTATTGAAATATTATATGCAGATTGATTGCTAAGCTGAGAACTCAAACATATACTGGACAGAGATTCATATTTATGACATTTTGGCCTTTTTTCAATTAATTTTAAATAATTTCTTATTGATCAATAAAATTGTTTACTTACTACATTTTTGACTTGAAGGAAAAACGTTTTTAAATGAAGATACTTTTAATAAGGTGCTATTGTTTTTTAAAATTAAAAATGAAGTTCAAAATTAATCTGTAAATTATTTTTCTTGCATTCCTTGTTCTTATTTATATAGATTAACACAATTTTTATGGAAAAATAAACAATTTTGCATTGTAGGGTTAAAACGTACAGACAGAAAGCTTAAATTTTAACTATACATTAATTGTTAATGTTATGTATCTATCATGCAGTAAATCATTTTTAGTTATTACTACAATTTTTTTGTATTTTGTAGATAAATCTGGAACAGAATAACAGCATTGTTTTGTCAATGAGATGATAAATAACAGTTATCATGATTAATTCAATGATACTCGGAATGCAACTGGAATTAATCAGTTTTACATCCAATAATTTAATTGTATTATTCAAAAAATTTGAAACAAAACGTGATTAGATTTGTTGAAACTAATATTAAAACACTGGATTAACCCCTTAACTGATTTGTCTGTACGAGATACATGCATTGAATTATAACATTTTTAAACTTATAAACTAAATCAAAGTCATACACTGATGCTATGATTTGATACAAAAAGTACTTGAAATCATAAACATTTCAACTGTTCTTTAGCTTCTCAATTGAGTTAAAATGACAATGAATTCCCAAAACGGAAAGCATCATCTAAGTAGATAGTTGAGAAAAATGAAACAGTTAAGGGGTTAAGTTCCATTAGTCTTAACGTTTAAACAAAGCATTGCTTTTTTTAGATTATAAAAACGTGTTATCTTTAGATAAATCCAAATGCATCGTCTAAGCAACAAGATGTTATGCTGACCTGTGCTGAAAGAATTCTGGCTATTTTTCAGAGGCTTACAAAGAAAAGCAAAAGTAAATAGCTTCCATTTTGTTTTTTTAGTATTCTTATTCCTTGCTTCTTTTTCCATCTCATTTTAAGTCTCTTTGAACAGTCACAATTACTTTTTTCTTTTATTTATTAAAATTCTCTTGTAGCTGTAACTATGCTGTAAAATATCATTTAATCTCTGAGTGATGTAAAAATGATTTTTTAATTAAATAACTTGTATGATTTTGATACATAGTGATATTAAATAAATTTTCAGAAAAAACAAGCAAATAAAGCTTAAAATGTTTTTATCAAAAATTTAATTTTGCATGTGTTTTTTTTAACAAATTCTTTGCCTGAAAGTTTCATTTCAAATTTTGTTTTGCATGTTTTAGCTGGTGCATTATGTTTCTATGAGTTTGTAACTGATCCACAATCCTTCACAAGAACTGTAGAAAATATATTTCTTGTATCATTACTTGTCAAGGTAAATTCACAATTTATTTATTATTAGAAATTACTAGCATGGTTTTTCATGCATTATTTAATACATGGTACTATAATAATACATACAAGTTTGTAACTGATCCACAATCCTTCACAAGAACTGTAGAAAATATATTTCTCATTACTAGTCAAGGTAAATTCACAATTTGTTATTAGAAATTACTAGCGTGGTTTTTCATGCATTATTTAATACGTGGTACTATAATAATACATTGCTTAAGCATATTGTCAAACAAAAAGTCAGTATTGTATTTTATTTGTACACAGATTATATTATTTAATATACTTATTGTTCAGGGTTTCTTTTTCAACTCTCATCTCCCTTTTTTGCATGAAACAAATTTTTATGACCCTGTTTCCATAACAAAAAGTTTGGCAGAAAATTGGGGGAGGGGGAGAAATTGAAACAATAATTAAACGAAAATTCAATTAAAAGATCACATCTATAATTATGATGAAATCTTTCAAAACAAAATGATCATATTAGCAATTTTCTTTGCAAATATTGAAGAATCTGAAAGAAGGGCATATGAAAATTTTTTCAACCCCAAATTGGGTTACAACCCACATTAAGAAACCCTGTTAAATTTTTTAATTGGTAGCTGTAGCTTGGCAGTCATCTCTACTGGTAATAAAGGAGAATGTGTGTCTTGGTGCTCTACAGGCAGACCACTGGGCCTATAGCTACAAAATTTGGAACAAACATACTTTGGAGGGAGGGAATGTGTCCCTCCGAGACTCCTTTTTAAAATTTTAATTAATTAAAAATCGAGCAAATTTTGGTGTTTTTCTTTAATAACTCCTGAAAATATAACAGCATAAAAATCATTTTTACACCATCTAGAAATGCAAAAAATTATCTTTTCAGTGATATTAATTAAGTTGCTGTACAATTTTTTCTCTAATTTTTAATAATTCTTTTAAAAAATAGTTTTAGGCATAACTTACATCTATACTTTTCATTGTTGCAATGAAATTCAAACCATTTTCAGTGTTTAAACAAATATTTTATTGTTGAAAGCTAAGGAATTTCTTTTCTTTTTTTATTTCATCAATTTTACTCTAAAATCTTTGATAGTTAGTATATTAGGAAATGCATCCTGTGCATTGAAAGATGATTATTTTTATTAGTATGATTTAATACAAATAACATGCTGCTGGATGTAAAATTTGCCACGTCATTTTAAGATTGAAATCAAATGCGTATTTTGCATGAAAAATAAGAAAGTGAGGTTGGTGTCGACAAGTTGCAATTAGATATTACATAACATGATCAGCTACTTGAATCCATTAGGGACATTCATGTAGACAATGAACAAAACAGGCGAGAGGCCACTGAAAGAGTATGAGTTAAATGTCTATCACAATTTAAAATAACTTTGTTTAGGGTATCATATCAAACTGTGCACAAGAAATTCAATGGAAATTTTATTCTCAGTAAACAAGTTTGTCCCTGATGGTGACTAATAAAACAATAAAATAAAAAAAGGACCAATAGAAGTTCTCAGTTTAGTGGAACTCCCAATTTTTATTTTTGCTTTCAAGTTTTTTGTAGTGACCATAGAATCTTGTATTCCATTTAAAAAAAAAAAAAAAAACGGTTGAAATAAGTGTTTATTTTGTCCAGATTCTTTATTCTATATATAAATAGCGTGGGTGAATAGGATGAAAACTCAACTTTCTTTGTGTTTGACTATATATCAAATTTAAATAATTCTAAAATGTGTTGCAATATATGTTTTAATAGTTTGACGGAAAGAAACTTAAAAAAAAATTTATGTGTTGCAATGTGGTTAGAGAATGTGCTTTACTAGTAATTTTTGATAGAAGTGACAAATATAGTCATGTAGGAAGATGGAATATTATTTATAGGTGCATTGTTGATTTATTTCTGTTTCATAGGTTGCACAATCAAGATAATGTTGATTTGATGCAAATAACTATATATTTGAGTGAGCTAATCAATTATTCAGTTCAGTGTTATATTTGAAAGGCATTTATCTACATATAATTTACAGCTAATGAATGATGGTTCTCATTTATTGTAAAAATCTTGCTTATCTGCTGTACTTCTGATTGAAATATTCTTTGAATATCACGAATTGCTTTGCCATTTAGCTGTAATTTTTAAAATTACGACAAATGCTTTTTATTTTCTAGTAATATAAAAAGCATATTGCATGTCTTTTCATTGGAATACATTTCTTCTATGTTGTCCAAAATTATAAGTGAAATCATAATGGATAATATAACTGAATATTCTGTATAACTGAAGATTCTGTTACAAATTTATTTAGTTGCAAAAATATCAAATTTATAAATTTCCTTTTTTCTATAATGCTTATTCATGGTTTGTTTTGAATTTATTATGTTTTTCTTTGCAATAACTAATTTTCCCTTTTACAGGAAGGCTGTCTTTCTATTTTTTTAGATGAACAAAAATTGCCTTGCCTTAGTAAGTACTTTCCACAGTCGAGAAATAATTAATATCGCCATTTTCAGTTAATCACCTTCATGATTTTTTGTATAATTTTCACTTAATTAAATTTTAATTATCATTTATAAATAGAATGAAGCTTGGCTGCTTTGAATTATTTTCTCAGGCTCCTTAAATTACTTATTAACATAATGTCTGTATTTCAAATCAATTTTGGTTAATTAAAAATAAAAATGTAAAAATCTTTTTGTTAACTGAATACCAAGTGTACTTTGTGACCTTAGTGAATGATTTTTTAAGGCCTTTAATTCATTCAAGCATTTTATGGCTGTACGATGTATACACTATAAAAAAACAACTTGGAACACATTAGCTATGAACTGTACTATCCATTTTGAAGTTTTATTGTACAATTTGGTACTCAAAGTGCTGCATACTATTTATCAAAATACTTATTTATTGAAATAATTATTAATACCTTTTTTATTACAATTACTAGCTGTTTATGTATTAATTATAACTTAACACCTTCACGCCGGCTCCGAAATGCGCATTTCTTGCCATCGGGCAGCAGCCCTAAGAGCACTTCACTTCATTAGCGGCTCTGAACTAATTTCTGAACAACCATTTCTGTTTTGCTTTTGTACCCACTATTGCTGTCATACAGTTCGGTTCGTATAAGCAAACCAAAAGGACTGCCAGCATATTAGCTATTGGAGTTCAGAACCTTCTGATAATTCCATCTATTTTGGTTTCTGTTTACTCTGTGCTGATGCCATCAGAATGGCGATCACCAAGAGTGTGAATGGACCATAAACGAACTATACATTGGCTTGTGGCACCATCTGCTGATACATTGAAGTGTGAGCCAACAGTGGTATACACTGCCTGATGGTACATTCAAGTGCAAGACACCGATGATACATGCTGCCATGAACTTGTTAATAAAACTGTCCAACATTAAAAATAAATCTGTCATTTTTAATTGTTTAGTAAATCATTGCTTTCGCTTGTATTCATTTTTAGACCCAGTTTTCTTATTTCGAATTTTTGGGTGAATCAAATTTTTATTTTAGTCCTGCCAGTTCCACTGTACCTGGTGTACATAAAATCGTATCAGAGTTTTAAAGTTGTTTTATATCTCTGTTCTTTGACTTACACTATTGAACTGAACATAATAAGAGCAACCATTTAATGTGAAAATTACCATCCAGGTCTAGATTAGTCTACTTTAGTTAGATATATTACTGAATCTTCTCCAATACATTTTATGTATTAGCTAAATGACACTTAATCAAGATTTTTCAATTGTAGAATCAGTAAGCAGAAGTGAAAAAGATCACTGGGATACCACTAAAGTTCAACAAACTGTTGTGAGTCTTACTATGGAAGAATGGCAGGTAATTGGATATGCCGATTTTTAATTTTATTAAAGAACATAAGATCTAGAGTTTGTACTTGTAAAAGAAATATGTTGCTAATCTCAATATCTAGCTTCAGCAAGATCAAATTCTTAAGTCCATATATTCATAAAAAAATAACAAGTACAGGGTGTAAAATTTATCATTGTTGGTAAGTTTCATACTGAAAAGATGGGGGGCTGGCTTAGTCAATGCTGCATATAAGATGCTCTTTATACCACTGTTAAAAAAAAAAAGGTCACATATTTAGTGTGGTGTTGGGCTTGTCTGTCACAGGGAATAATCAGACTTCGAGAGTAGGCCAGGGGTTCATTTCTGATGTATTTTTTTTTTTTAAAGCAAGTAGAAAGTTTAATGCAGCAAGTTCGTAGGATAATCACAAGGATTCATTAGGATAATCACAGGGTTGTTTCCACGTAGATCAGTGTGGTCAGAAACCCTGTAGCAATGCCATGTCTGATTTTACATACTCTTGCCTCTTACACAGCAGAACTGTATTGACCACTAATACTTTTTTTGAGGGAGATTAACCAACATCACAGACCAATAGCCATATTGTTATTTTAGCACTTGAGCTTTTACTTTAACATTTTTGTAGTGCCTTTGAAGAGTGTATTAACCCTTTATTTACCAACAACTTTTGAATTTTAATTTTGCATCATTAGATATGTTTTGCAGCAGAATAGCTCTAGGAAAGAGTGAAAACTAATTAATCATTTAAAATTATTTTCTGCATTCAGCTGCTAGAACTACATGCTATGTGTGCATTAGTGCAAATTTTGCCGATTGTTACACTAAGTACAGCTGATTTATGCTGTGAAGTTGAGGGTCGTTTTGCAATATAACTTTGCTTTCACTCTGCTTTAGTGCTCACTTTGGCTGTGGCCAGGTAGTGGAAAAGTACTTCATTTTGTTTCCTCTGCAGTCTTAATTTCCATTTTTCCCCCATGGCAAGATTTCCCAGACTTTTAAAAAACTAAAATTAAGACTAAAATTTTTGTATTTTATATTCACTTTAACAAATAAATTATTTTAAATAATTAACTGTTGGGGTCATGTTTCAATTAGTGTATTAATAATTTCAAATTTTGATTTAAAGACCTAAACAATAAATCTACTTAATGGGAATATACATTTGTTGTTTATTAATAGCAGAAAACTTGCACATCACTGCCTTGTATGAACTGAAACCTTTGTTATGATTAATATGTATCTCTTTGATGGTAATTTATTATTGCAGGATATCGTCAAGACTTTTAACTTTAAAACCCCACTTATACCGCCAAGACAGACTCAAGAAGAAACTGCTTGAACAGACTCATTTCAGATAGTGAAACCTATGTCTTCATTTCCTTACATATTTTTGTTTCTCATGGCTATTTTAGCCACTGAATGGCTGTTGGAAACAAATTCATACAGGAATAAAGTATTTTTGATTTCTTTTGAAACAAGAGCTGTTTGTATGTGGATACATTTTACACCTGAAATAAAATGGGAGACTATTACTTTTTATTAGAACATTTACGGCATTATATTGTAGATTTCATTTTCATACCTATTTAATGTTCACCTTTTTAGGAATTAAGCATTGAAATAATATTAAACCCCCAAAACATCAAAGCTGTTAATCTAAATTCAAAATTTTGAAGCATGGTCAAATGATAAAGGCATCTTATTCTCCAAATCTGCACATCACAATTTAAATCTGTTTAAATTCAGTAACATAGAATATCCATTCTGTCCAGTTAGAAATGACTTTAACGAAAACCCATATATTACCTTGCAATATTTCCTATCCTCCTGCCCACACAAAAAGCACATTTTTTTTTAAAAATAATGTCAACATTATTTAAGGAAGATGAATGCATCAATTTATAAGTGAATTCACATTTAATTAAACACTGTTAATTATATACAACAAAACTGATTGCAGTGTGAAAAAATTGCTATTAAAATTATCCAAATTCTCTTCACAATTTCACAAAACTATTAATTTAAGTACAATGTACAGAAAAATAATTAAATACTAAACTTGTGCACACAACACACAATCTAATATTTACTGTCTGCACATCTGATATTCATAACAGTTCTGCAACTTCATATATCTTACAGACTGGAGAAAAACAAAAATATTGCGTGAAAAAGTTCGGAAATTTATAATCAACTAACATAGAATAAAATTTGAAAAGAAGATACCAAAGAATTGTAAAAAATGTAGTAAATAAATAAATAATTCATATACAAGTTTTATAATTTCAGATTGTCATTTGCTAAATTTATCAATTTATGTTTCTTTAAAATATTACAGGTATATTTAAAATAAGACGTGTGCTTATTTTTGAATAGCATATGCAATGAATAATTATAAAATATTGCAATATATTCATGGAAAATGTATATTACACATATTTCTCACAACTTCTGTTGGACCTTAACCTTTAATTTTTAGTGTGAAGAATCAATTAATTGTTCCACTTTCATGTTCGATGCATTTAAAAAGGCTATCTAGATAATAAAGATGAATTCATACATGAATGAATCTAATTGGTTAACAGACAAAGTAGCTTATGATTCATGTTTTTTTGTTGCAATTTTAATAAGTGAACAAATACATTTATTTCCACTCATTATTATATATTGTATAATTTAATATAAATAACATTTTTATGTCCATTTCTTAAAGTTAAGTCAAAATTCTTCAAAACAAAAAAAAAAAAAGAGTATATATACCAAATATATGAGAAACTATGCATGAAACCAAAATAATAATAAACTTATTTTTAAGAGTCACTTTTACTAACAAATTATCAATTTTTATTTTTAAAAAAGCAAGCCCTGTTGACTAGTGGACAATTTCATATTTAATTTCCCATCATAATGCAACATATGTTTCTTTTGAAAATCCTACAGGCATATTTAAATTCTTTCAAAGAAAGTTATCTCGGATGTTCATCGAATTCAATGCCGTTGCACCTTTCAATCCTAAATCTACTATACACTTACATACAGCATTTTGTACATAGCCTCCACTTTCAGATAACTATAGAAAATTTAATTTCTTCATAATTACAATGTAAATTAAATACAAAAATGTTACAAAATAGATATCTCTTTGAATAGCGGGCAGAAGAAATAAAAACTATGTGCAACTTTAACATGGCATACAATTTGATAAAATCCATTTTCTATATTTGCATTTGTAAAACTTCCTTCCCAAAAGCCTATACTGGAAAAATATTTATACTTTTTATTAACATTTAAATTATGGAGTATTTGTATTTCCTACTTGGCTAATGCTTTGCTTTACTCTTGGAAGCACATATGCAACATCTGAATAACTTTTTAAAGTCTTAAAGCTGTTGGAGTCAATAAACACCTTCAGAAGTGGAATTATCTATTATGGAGGTCAAGTCTATTAGAAGTGAGAATTTCCTTAAAACAAAACGGAGAAGTCAATATACATTTATTATATGCACTGCAGCATCCATGCGTTCTCTCTGTACTGTCCTTTCAGTTCTGTGACTTCGTAATTGCACACAACACCATTTATAGCTGGCAAATGTTAATGCAGGGACAAAATTACATTGTGCTTTTGTACAGCAAATTACAGGTGTGGCAGATCCCATAGGGATCACACTATCAGAACATTAAGGATCTCACTTTGCAATTACTTCTACATAACTAGCTGGATAGAGTCCAACTTTGCCATCTTTTCTACCCTTACACCAGCCTTGCTCATCCTCGTCTTCTAACTTTTCAAACACTTCACCTAAAAAAGAAAAAAAAAAGTCGAGAGACATTAACAAATCAATTTCCACAAATTAATGACAGTTTTATTCAACAAATGCAGGGTGTTTGATAAATCTCCCTGTGGTTCGGGAAGGTAGTAGTTAAACTATGATGAATACAGTGGTAAGTTTCATATCTACCATGATGAATCTATCTATGAATATAAAGAATACTTCAAGTTTATAATTAAAGGATTCACTAGAATACAGCAAAGATGGATAACATGCACAGTCACAAACATTTATTGCGATTTGTTGAGGATGAGCATGGTAAGAACCTGTTTTCTTCAAGTATGCTGCACCACTATAATAAGCACCATTACATGGTGCACCAACGTGTAAAGCTTGTGACCTAACTTGAAAAGATTTCTACAGTGCTATGAAACATTTTTTTCCTGCATTCATCACAGTTTTTTTTCTTAAACTATAATCTTTCCCCAAACCCCGAGGGAATTATGAAGCAGCCTGTATTTCTACAATCTAAAAAGAATTATGAAGGCATTATGTACCTGTAATTTTTTAAACAATTATTTGAATGGCTTAGTGCACAAACATTGTATGTTCGCCAGGACCATTTTTCACTAATACTTTGTCTGTACTGGTGCTATATTTGTTAAAAAATTGTACAACCACAGTAAAGCCGAAAACTCATGATTTCAATATTACATCATGGTAAATAGCAACTCTTTTTACCACATTTTCATTTCAGTTTTACTCAAAACTAGGAGAAAAGGACATAAAATATTTGTGAACTAAGCCCATAGATTATAATAATTTCTATCTTTACTATTAATAGTAAAATTCTAATAAAAAGAAGGCATGGAAATGCTATTTAGAGAAAATATGCAGAGCTAGCATTTTAGAATGAAATAGAATAAAAATTGGGTCATGGGAAGTTTATTTTGATATTGATGTGATTGACATTCTAATATGATTTTTTTTAATCTCTAAAAATGGTTATTGGGTAAAGGTTTAATAAAAGTAAAACTTCAGTGAAATAAAATAATTAAAATGGTGTCTCTTTTCATCAACTTAAAAGTGTACTTGTCATACAAAGATATATTCAATCGCACTTAAAACTTTTCACTTTAGTTTGTCACTCATAATTGGAAGTAATTATGCAACTGAGAAACAATCACCATTTTATTTATTTCAAATTCATTATTGCTAACTTACCCCATGGATTATGATCCGGATATATACGGAATTCTGTATTTTTTCTTTCTAAAATCCGGAATTTTCATATTTTTGAAATGTACCCATTATCTTTCTCAAATTTGGTTTTACAGCAAATAAATTGTTTAAAGATTAATTATATGGATAATATCAGGTTGAATAAGAAGTTTTCTGCCAAAAAATTTATTTTAAAATGATAAATACATACGAAAACTGCAAAGCTAATGAGGATAGTAATCTCCGTTCAAATCTACAATCGCCTGCCAATGTTTTGGCAACTTTTCAATCCCTTCTGCGAAGAACTGTGGTGTGCGTGAGTCCAGAAAGAGATGGATCTCATTTATGACTTCCTCATTTGAATTGAAGATTGTGCCATCAAGATGAAGCTGCAGATGTGAAAACAGATAGAAATCCGAAGGTGCCATGTCTGGGCAGTATGGTGGATGTTGTATCAAATCCCACTCCAGCTTGTAGAGTGTCTAGCCGGTCATCCTACTAACACATGGTCGGGCGTTATCTTGATGAAAGAGAACCACCTTCCTTCTGAATTCGTTTTTCGCGAATGGCATTACGCACTTTGATTAGCATGTTGCTGTATATTGCACTGTTGATAGTCTGCCAGCTTTTCAGGTACTCTTTGCAGATAATTCCTCGATAACCCACCAGATACAGAGAAGCACCTTCTTGTTAGTTAGGGCTCATCTTGCAACCGATCCTGCTGATTCCCCAGGTGCTGTGCTGACCACCCTCCTTTATGGCTTGTATTGTTGTAGTACACCCATTTTTCATCACAGGTCACAATTATGTCCAGAACTTTCTCTTTCCTCTGATCTCTGAGCAGAGCCAAACAGGCCGCTTTTCTCTTGCACTTGTCTTCAGCAGTCAATTCGTGAGGCACCCAGTGGTTGAACTTAAACTTTACATTTATGCGTTTCAGAGCGTTAACTATCGTTTTTTGGCAAACGTCAAGCTCTTACGCAATAGTTTGTGTTGAAACATTTCTGTTCTGATCAATCATGTGCTTTAACTGCTCACAATCAACTTCAATAGGGCAGCATGGTTCATCTTCAATGTTGAAATTCCCAGCCTTAAACTTCCGAAACCAAACTTTGACTGTATCATAAGAAACAGTATTGATGCCTAAACTTTCACACATTTTTTGGTGGCATTTAGTCGCACTCAGTTTGTTACGGAACTCATAGTACATAATCGTTCTGATCTGTTGACGTGATAGCTCCATTTTAAACACTTTTTTGACGCACAAAATAATAAATTTTCAACAAACAAATTACACAATTGTGTAGATCCAATTTTCAGCTTTCTAATGCAGAAACTCATTTGTGGAAAGACTAACAACCGCAGAAATGACAGCTGTTAGCACGGAGGTATTTCCCCTTGGCGGAAAACTTTTTACTCAACCTGATATTATATTAGACAGAACTAGCTGAACCCGGCAATGCTTTGTTATTGCTAAATTCGAGATTATATATAGATTACATGAACACAGTTGAAAGTTTGATATCAATTATTGTATTTATTTAAAATTAGATATCTATATATATAAAAGGCACTGTTTGTAGGTGTGTTTTGATGTATGTGAATCAATTTACTTGATCACTTGAATTTCCAATGAAATATATTTGCAAACATTTGTGGTCAGCATCCATAAATGGTAACAAAGAGCCTGCTGTATTATATATTTGACCTTGAATGTTGGCATATAATTCTCAGCTATTATATTCATTGCACCAAACGATGACAAAGATTGTCTTAATCCTCTAATTCTTACTCGATTTGCTTCATTTCGTGCTGTTGTGATGATTCAGTAGCATGAGAATGTGACATATGTAATGTATTTCTTTCATTTCTTTGCGATGTTTCTTCTTCTGTTTCATTTTGTCTTCCTTCTCATTTTCTCTTGGCTGCATTTGTATGACAACCAATATTTTGTCGTTTTGGCAGCATTTTTATCAACAGCAAACGCACAAATAGGCCTAAAATCTCACCTCTGTTCAGGGTTGCCAGATCAAAATAGCAAAATAAAGCCAAACTGTCTTGAACAAAAGGCCAAATTTGAAAATTTGATTAAAGCACTCAATTCCCCCTGATTTGTTATAAGAAAATGACTATCCTTGATGAAAAGGAATCCAATTAGAATGACGTATGTAAAATACTTTTTTATTAAACTAAAATTTAAGTGAAATTAAAAAAAAAAACATCTGCATATACAGCTTTGCAAAAAAAAAAAATTCTGTTCTTGCCGGTGCAGAATGAAACGATCGCGAAAAATATATCAATTCCTATTAACAACAATTTCTATATTTTTCAATGTGATAACAATAAATTTAAAAAAGTTCTTTCATACTCATAGTAAATGAATTACAGTAAAAAAAATCCCTTAATATAAAAGAAAACTAATTTCAGACTCATAATAGATGGATGAGTTTCCAAAATGTGATAAAAATATCAAAAATACACTGCTCTTAGTTTCAATGTTATTTAAATAGTTGACGCCCAAGTCCAATATGCTGAGTCATTCTAAATATTGTTTCTGAAAAGCTTTTTTTCTATCCCCTAGATTTGACTTTTAAATGTTTGTTAAATTGCTGGAGATATGTATTTCAAACAATACCGAAATTACAAAGATAAATGCATTTTCTTCCTTTTTTTAAAAAAAAGGTCTGTAATGTGATGACCTCTTTCCATTCCTCTATCTCTCTCCTTTTTTTTTTTTTTTTTAAAGAAAAGAATATTTTACATGGAAGTTTTCGTATAAGAATTTGATCATGAAAAGAAACAAATAAAAACAGAGAAAGTGGTTCTGATATGCTGTGCAGATACAAACATAGTTACCGCTAGAAACATTCTGACTAATACATTCTGAAGAAAGGCGACAGAAACCTTTCTTATTCTGAAACTACTTCGTTTGACAAGTGTCATATCAATAGTTTATTTAAAAAAAAATCGTAAAATTATTTATTAAAAATCTTTCTAAAAGTCATAAGCAAAAATAAAGCCAAAAAAGGCCAATATGGCAGCCTGCCTTTGGTCCCGAGGTCAACGCGGCACCGAAAAACAACTCTGTTTACAAAAGGCAACCCTGCGCCTGTGTTAGGAAGAAGTTGCACCAATCATTTTCTCAACCATCGCCAAGCCAACGGTAGCCAAACATTAAAATATTATTAGGCCCCCTAACTTTCTTTCTAGTGGTCAGATCGACGATTTCAATAGCTTTAAACCTTCCCCGTACAATGCGGATCATTTTGCAAAAAACCGCGTATAAATTGATCCAGTGGTTTTTTTAGTCTATAAGACACACACATACGAACATTGCCTTTTATATATATATAGACATAAAATATCTTTGAATTTTGATAGCTTAAGCTTGATCCAAACTTTGAAGTATTATTTAATACTTGCAAAAAAATCCAGAAAGTCCATCTGAAAACTCTAAAACCTATTTTATTACCCTTAAAAACCTATTGGTATTACCTATTATGAAACTCTTGGTATTTTACCTATGGTAACTGTTTTAGGTATAATTTATAGAATAGTTGGATATCTTAGACAAATTCCTTACATTCTATGAGACATTATCTTTCTACTAGCAGATCTTCATCTCTAACACTTGTTAATACACATACTACTTCAGTTTATCATTTGAAGTGTAAAGTGGAAAACCAATGTCTACATCAAAATGGTCTTGCTGATTATGCAGAACTTTCAACTGTTTACAAAAAATTTAAACAAAACAATTCCCAGAACTTACACACTCATCCATCCAGAACACCCCCATTAAGCTGAAGATAAAAAAGGGGGGGGGAGGGAAGAATGCAGAGAAACAAAAGAGAAAGCAATTTTATGAAATGATGCAATGAAACTTAAAAGAATTAATAATTTTCTTGCATCATAAATTAAATTGTTTGAAAATAAGCATTTGCATATATATATATCTATCACATTATACTGTTCAATATTATTTCAGACTTTTACTCGCTAGTTTTCAGGATTTTTTAATTAGTGTCATAATCACCACTGCTGCTCAAGTGCAGGGATGGGGAACCTGCAGTCTTCTTGGGTTTCTTATGCGGCCATATCAATTATTTACAATTTGCATTGAAATAATTAACTGTCTGTAATATAATAACAATTACAGAACAATAACCCTCAAGATTCTGCTCGTGCAGCCTTTTTCCTGACTATTAAAATTTAACATGGCATTTCAGTGCAGAAAAGGTTACCTACCCCTGCCCAAGTGTATGTAGTTAGAAAGAAAATCTGAACCAACTGTAATTCATTGTTCAACAGATTAATTACAATACAAGAACTAAATTTAGAAAAAAAGAAGCATTACAAATTTTCTTTAGTGTTTTGCAAAAACAGCTGTATGTAAAATAGCAGAATGTGTACTGTGGAGTTCTTTTCTGAATGAATAAGTGTGTTCAACTATGAAACTAAAAAGCATTAATAAAACCAATGTTAAATCATTAATTACCATTCTTAAAAGATAATTCATCGTCTTCTGCTCCCTCATAATCATAAAGTGCTTTGACTGGAACTCCAGGTTCTCCTGTATCAACTAGTGCCTCATTGGAACCTTCATCCCATTCTTCTTGGTCATCATCGAAAGGATTTTGTTCTTGTTTCCCATTTCTAGAAGAGATCATTAATTACTAAACATAAAAATATATCTGTTTTATAATTATTACTCTCTTGAAACTTTTTCAGTACAATGACTATCTATAGAGGTTCTATACAGACTTTTTACTTCTGTTTAGTATAGAAATGAAGACTTTTGCAAGGATTCTTTGAAAATAAGCTCAATATTCCATGTGAAAAAAAAAATGCAAGAAAGAATATGCAAAAAATATTTTTAGCTTAAGCAAGGATGAAAATTTATGTGAAAAATGAAATATTCTTTATTCCGAAAAACAAATTTTCAACTGTTCAACAGCAATAATGTTTGATGTTTGGTAAGCAACTAAAAGCAGGAATTCTTTATTACCATGTTCACAGACGCAACAAATATGTTTTTAACAGGAGTTGGGCCATGTTGCATTGGTAAGTAAATGGAGCAATGTGACTTAAAAGTGTTTTGCATTTGACTTACAAGAACAGAGTTCTAATAAAGATACTTCTGTAAAGAATTTCAACAAAAGCTTTCAAATCAAGTCTTATCTCTGCATGCTAAAATCAATCCACGGACACTTATTACTAATAAAATTTATTACAAAATATTACAATTAAATTTTTATTTACTTCCTCCTTTTTTTGCTGTTTCTTACAAACAGAAATTCTTTCATTTTAAAAATTGAAATTCATTCTCTGTTCTTAACAGTGGCAGATTTTGACAATTTAAGGCTACAGGTGCAAAATTGTATTGAGGCCCTTTCCTTACCTAATGTCATAAATTCACAGCAGATTTAGCACTGCAATGTATGTCGACTAGATTTTGAGGCCCCTTGAATGTCGCTAGGTACAAGGGGAACGCCTCTAACGCCTGTGCGAAAAACCGCCACTGGTTCTTAAGTAACAGAATATTCTTTTGGTGGCAATTGTTCTTTTCACATACATGTATGACTTTGACAATAGTTAATTAGTTAGATTTACATCCTATTTTGAACCTATGTGAGGGTTATTTTAGGAAAGATCTCATAATTTTGATCTGTGGTCAGATGATGAGGGTGACATCTGATCCGTCATGACAGAGTATGCCATAGGGGATTGTATAGAATTTGGCAAAACAAGAAGGCAAAATTTAAGAAGCCAAAAAATGCAAGCTTTTAACACAAATATTTTTAAATTTTTTTCCCCAGCTTATCATTCAAATCTTAAAAACATTTATTATTTTAAAATCCTTGACACTGACTGCCAAACCTGTTTTGAAGAAATCTAACAATTATGATTTATCTTGTGATTGGCAGTCAACAAGTTTAAAAATATGAAGCAAATATGTCGATAAAAAATTTGATTTTTTTTAAGAAGAATTTTATAAAACTTGACACATCTTTACATGTGAAGAAATTATAGAACATGAGAAAAATTATATAAAGTTTCATAACTTAAAGTAATTAAGTCATGAGTTTAAAAGAACCAGGTTAAATAAAATTTAAATGGAAAGTGTAATGAGTTAAATATTTAAATTTTATTTGACACAAAACACCAAAAAAATTATCATTATGGATTATTTTGAGTTTCTCTATAAATGTAAAATGAATATGAGGACTGGACTGCATATCAATGCATTTATATTTTTCATATATTCAAAGAAAATATATAGAATATAAATCCGCGATAAAGCATGCTTTATATAAAACTTGCTAGATAATAATTTTAAAAAAGTTAAATGTGGAGCTTAGCTACACATTCAAGGAAATTATATTCACTTCATAAGAATAATTTAGTTGAAAAACAATATGCTTAAAAAATATTAAATATAAAAAGAAATTTTACTTATCTAATTAATCTTGATGACAGCATAACAGTCAATAAATAATAGTACTAAGTATGTCATGACTAAAACCAACTACTAAACTCAAACATTAATATAACATCTATATCATTATAATTCCAAGGCCACAATGCTAAAACTATTTCATTCAATCTACACTATTAAAAAAATCAAAATAATTGTAATATTTATGCATGCTTTAAATATTGTTTAACAGAAAAACTGAATTTAAAAGATGTATAAATTATGCAACATTTAACACAAACTTTGTTAATAAGCAAACTAAAAAATGTTGAACAGGTAAAAAATTTCTAGCAAAATTTAAACTTTTAGTGCAAGTCATATGCACAGAGTGTAACTTGTACAAAAATTCATAGTTACAGATATAACAGGTAACTGTTTCATACTGCTGCTGCACTTTTTTCATATGAAACTCCTAGAGACTCCATTAAAAAAATAAAAGCTCTTGCATATAGTAGAAAACAATTTTTTTAGCAGCTTTCCATTTTTTTTAATATCTATCTTGAAATTTACCATATTAATTGAGTATCTCTACTAATAATAAAAGCAAATATATGTATGTGTTGGTGCTTTACAAGGCAGATCATCTGACATGCAATTATTAAATCTGGCACAAACATACTTTGGAGGGTGGGAATGTGCACCTCGGAATAACTTTTTTCAAAATTTTAATTAGAATTTAAGTTAATTCAAAATTAAGCAAAATCTTTGCTTTTTTTTTGGTAATAACTTTCAAAAACATTATTGCACAAAAATAATATGTACACCACTGTAAAATTCAAGAAACTTTCTTTTCAATGATATCAATTTAGTTATTGTCCAATCTTTTTGCTAATTTAAAATAAAAAAAGCAATGTTTGCAACAATACTTTATATTGTTGCATTGAAACTTAAACCATTTTCATTGTTTCTACAAATTGTTGAAAGCTAAGGAATTAAGATTTTGCTCATTTTTTCTAGTCTTTTGCAATATCATTATGAATTTTTTAGTTTATTTAATTTCATCAAATTTTTTGTGGAATCTATTAATATAAATTAATCTAAAATATTATGTAACATATTCAATATGTTGAAAGATTATTATTTTTATTTTCTAATTGGTATATTTCAATCGACTCAACATGCTGTTAGACGCCCTCATATATTACAGGTAAAATGCACCATATCATTTTAATGTTTGAAAAAACTGCACATTTTATATGAGAAATACAAAAGTGAAGTTGCTGCATTAGACAGTGTGTAATTAGATGTTAGATGCTGTGGACATTTATGTTTGAGTGCAAATGTGACTTGACTCCATTAGAGAGGTTAATGTACACAATAAACAATAGAGTCAAGTGGCATGGCTTAAATATCTATCACAGTTTGATGTTTAAAAATAATTCTGCTTAGGGAACTATGAATATCAAGTTATGCATAAGAGATTTCTTGAAATTAAACAACCAATTTTCCTGGTGAACCAACTGGTTGGTAAAGGCAGCTAGTATTAACATAGAACATGTTTCATAATTACCTTAGCTGGCTAAAACTGTTATTGAACAAAAGGCCGATTATTCTGCTACATGACCACGTTTAATATTATTGGCATAATAATACAGTTGAAAAAGGGGGCATAATTAAATAATTTTCGTAACAATATGAGTTATATAATCATTGCAAAAATATTATATACATTGTTGATAATCTTGTTTTTAATTTATCTTTTGTGTGTGTGTGCTTTAAACATCTTGAAATATCTTTATGTATGAGATCTATGGAAGAATTTGCCACCTTGCATTGTTCCTTACACAAACTCCCACGGTGTTTTGACGAGTAGTTAAAAAACTGACGATTTTCTATCAAAAACAATTAATTCAAAACTTTTAAATAAAAATATCAAGCCACTCATTTTTGTCGCTGCCTTTTATGGCAAGCATGCAAAAGTATTGCAAAAGCATGCAGCAAATTTTAAGCTAAGCAAAAATGCTATTTGCTTCAGATTTGTGCAGCAAAATCAAGAAGTCCATTAGTTACGTGTTTTTGTCTTCAAAAGCTTCGTTATCACCCACTTCAAAAGGATTGTTTGGTAGCTTTTGGCTAATAGTGAAGAATAAAACCATATAGTCACATAATTATAAAATACCAAATATCAATGATTAGTTTTAAAATTCACCTATTAGATAATTAATTAAAGTTTTATAATAAAATAGCAAGTTTTTAATGCATATAAAAAACAAGAAAGTTACTTAGGGTTGATTTTTAATTAAAAACAAAAAAATTAAACTTTTAAATCAAGGCTTCTTAAACTCTGGGTCATGACCTCAAGCAAGGTTACACAGAAAAATATTGGAGTCATGAACATTTTCAGTCAGATTTTTCAACATTTTGATTTAAAATATTTTGTTAAAATTTTCTAAATAATTATTTTTTATATAAAATATTTCCTTTCACTATCATAGATTGCGGCTCATCTTTGAATTTGAGGGTAGCAGAAATTCTTCCTAAAAAGGGGTTGCAAATAGAAAAAAAAGTATAAAGGATTTTAAAGGACTTTAACAAGGGAAGTATACTAAAAATCCATCAACAAATAAAAAGTTATTTCCATATATAAATGAATAAAATTAAATACATATTTATATGACAAAGATTTTAAAAGGGACTTAGCTTACAAGTTGATAGCAGAATTCCTATTTGAAGAGGGCTTGCTCTTTTCAGGTCGCATTTTTACTCCATCATTGCTAATGGTACCTCGTTTTTCTTTTTTAGAGACATTTTGTGATTCAGATGTAAATTCCTATAAAAAATCAACAAAATATCAAGATTAAATTGAAATGATAGACATTAATTTAATAGAATTTATATTTGAATGTGAATAAGTATTCTGTCAGTATTATGAAAAATACAACCTTCTTTACTTTTGTACAGAAAATGCAAAGGTTATTGGATATAATAAGTATTGCTAAAGTTGGATAAGTGAACATGTTGGATTATAGAGAAAGAAAATACCTTTTTATATAAAATACTACAGCACCATGTATTAAATTTAATATATTTCATGGTATATTGTACTTCAAGAATAAAAGAGATGTTTTATTAACCAGCAAACTAGTAAACCAGGCCTATTTTGGTTTTTAAACCAGCGGGAGTGGTCTCCCCTAAACTTTCTAAGTGGAGATTCGTCAAAATCTCGAGTTCGAATTTTTTTGACGATTACAATACTTTCTCTTTGTATACTTCGTATATGAGAAAGTAAAACAAAAAAACCTGAAATCAAATATCTGTTGCCACGTTTCAAAAAAATATTACTTTGAAGCAGGTGCGATAAAATAGGCAATGCAATGAATACTAAAGCAAAAATTCTGCTTTGGAATTGAATTCCCAAGAAAACAATTTATACTACCACAACCGTAACAATTGCAAAAGCGCTGAAATAATGAGATCGGTTTGATTTACAACAATAAAAAAATTGTTAAAAATTGATGCTTGAAAACATTATTTATTGTTGTAAATAAAATTTACAACAATAACAGATTGCTACCAATACGCATGCGCATGAGAATCGGATTAAAAGAAATTGAATATGCAATTTGAACGCCTCTTTTTGACGCATTTGGCCCACACTTTTATACGGACCTACATTCATAACGATAAAACTGTGTACCAAATTTTATCCATTTAGCTATTCAAGTTTTTGAGTTATAGCGTTCACATGACCTCGGACATACAAATAGACAGACTTCCCGTTGACGGATTTTGTCCAAAATTTGATAGAAACCTACAAATTATGTTTAAAGACCACGCACCATATTTCATCCCCGTAGCTCTAATAGTTTTCGAGTTATCGTGTTCACAGACAGACACGCATACAGACATAATTCCAAAATTGTGTTTTTCGGACTCGGGGAGGTCTAAAACGTGGAGATCCATCAAAATCTCGCGTTCGAATTTTTTGACGATTACAATACTTTCTCTTTGTATACGAGAAAGTAAAAAAGTATAACAGCATTAAAATGAACTTTTAAAGACCTAACCTAAACACTTAGGTTTTTAAAATTTTTTTACAGTAAATTGCTTCCCTGTAGATTGACACTTTCTAGCAGCAATACCACGCTATCTCCTGTAAAGTATAACGTCTGTACTAGAGGTTCCCTCTTCTTGTTCAATATATTTCAAGGCTGCTTCAATAGTATTTATTCTTTTCTTGTGAATCATCATAACAACACTAACCTCATTTGGCTGATTGTCAAGCTTGTCACAGTTATTGTTTACTAACTGGAACTATTTCAAGATCTGTCATTTTACAGTGTATGTTAGCATTCATTAGAAAGATAAAAAATGAAATTCTGGTTGGTTAAAACACAAAAACATGCACAAAAAATTTATTTAAGATTAATAACAACAACCACTATCACCCAGGAAATATTGAACAAATACCTAACTAACAATCATAGAATCTAGCTATAGTGAAAACAACATTGTATATTTTTCATTTGAAGGTTTTTAATTAATTCAGAACTGATGTTGATTAAAAATGGAATCTTGGATGACAAGATTCTTCTGTACAAGATCTTGAAAAATTTGTTACCATTTGAAATTTGTCATCTGTATCTGACCCTCAAAGTAGTCAAGCTGGCTTTTCCCTCCATTTCTAATGTTTACTGCTAAAGCAGCTAACCAAATTTTTTCATTACTTTTTAAAAGCATCATAGGCAAAAAATTGCACATGAAAAAGTACAGTTTATGCATATTAAAAGCCCATTTCTCAAAGCTGAAAGATATTTGATCAACATAAAAGGGCCTCTTGGAGGGGTTAAACAAAAATTTAATTACTTTACTGGCAGACATTCTTATTTTTTTTTGTGAGAGTTATTTATGGTTTTTTCCTCAGATTTCCAACTCTTATAATATATAAAAATAAATTTTTTAGAAGAACAGAAATTGGAACCTCCCCTCGCCTATTTAAATGCCAGTGATATGATTGCATGACAAAAAAAAACACATGGCAAAATTTTTTATTTCAGTTGATAAAAGAATTAAACATGATATATTGACAAGGATTTCAATTCAGTTACATAATTGCAGCTCAATTTAAAAATATCTTAAAATTTTTTGATACAGATACCGAGAAAGATTTCATTAAATGTTAGATAAGAGATTTAGATATTACTTAGACTGTTTTATTAAAATTAGCAGCAGTGGCTAATTTGATGATAAAATAGGACTATATCATGTTACTAGTACTCAAATACTGACTGAAGTGAAGAGAAAGTAAGTAATCATAAATATATATATCAACTTTCGTATGGTATAAAATTAAGGGGAAAAATGAAAGTTATAATAGATAGTTTTTTTTTTAACATTTAAATACTATTACAATGATTCTACATTAAAACTGATCACTCCTAATCAATAATCTCCTGTAGTAGTGTAAGGAATTTTCTGAAAAACAAGGACACAACTAACAAAATAAATATAATTTTGAAGATTTCTTATGATAATTAAGACAGTTAAAAACTTGGCAGAAGTTCTATATGCATATGATATAATTCATAATAAATAAATAAGCAACATTCGATGAAACAGCATCAAAGAAGTATAATGCATTTTCTGAATTTTATCTTGGAAGCAAAATTATGCACATCTTTTTAATTTTTTAAAAAAGGGAAACCTATCCTGCAATACAGAGAAATCTATTTTAAAGGACACATACACTTTATGACAAGAATCAGAATAATACATTTCTTAAATTCAATCACTAAATTTTTCAAACAATTCTTCAGTTAATTAAAAACACAAAAAATATTGCACTTATAAGTGATATTTGACAGTCTATTTTAAAATTTCATTCATACACAATCCACTTTTTACAATTTACTGTATAAATGGAAAGAGAAACTGTTTTTTAGAGCACATAACACAGAAAAAGCAAAGAAAGAAAAGAACTCTAGAATAAACAGGAAGAGAATTAATTTCATAAGTAAAATCCAAAATATCAGAAACAAGATCTAGAGGGCACAGAAGAAAAAGCGTGAGGCAAAACTGGATAGAAGTTAGGTAATCCACATCCAAGAGGTTAGTTGCTGTGCTAAAAGGGTATAAAATAAAACAGTTATTACAGGCAGATCCTCTCCGATTTTTTGTTGGTTGACCAAGAGGATTCCACTTTCAGGCACTGCTCCTTTTTTAAGTTTGCCAATATCACGGAACTCTTCACAATAATCCTGAGACAAAGCAAATAACACATTCACAAAAGAAATTGAAACTACAAACAAAAGCAAGCGAATTTAGATGCACAAATAAGCAAGAAGGAACATTTTATTATTTATCCATACTTTAAAAGAAATATACACAATAATAATTTACATACAAAAGTTATAATTAATAATTTTTTCCCAAGAAGTATCATTTTACACTTCTAAACCAAACTTTCCTTTTTAATTCATAATATTATTGGCTAGGCATGTCTAATATCATGCATATGTACTACAGTGTGTACAAGAATTTTTGCAAAAAAAAAAAAAAAAAAGAAAAGAGGACAACAGTACACCACAGCTTAATGAACAATATCTGACATTGAACCTAGGATTTGAATCCGCTCATAGGGATGGAAAATGGAAATCTTACTCATCTGTGTTGAACTTTCATTAAAGAGCCCACAGATGTATAATGCATCGACTACTTCATGTTGTTCCTGGATAAAGAAATCCAATGGGTTCAGGTGTGACAAGCATGGAGGCCAGACCATAGATCCTGGAATATTTACCAATTTCTCACACACAAACAGCTCTGTAATCACACGATTATTTTAATCAGCCAATAGCACACCACAATTCAAGGTAATAGGTCTTGGAAACCTTCTATTAACTCATTAGGGTGGATATGAATGTTCCAGGAATGTTAGTTTTGTTTGAGATCAATAATCAATTTGAATTCAGTAGCTGCCCTTCTTTTTTATGATCCTAGGCTCTACAGCAAACAATATTCTTCTTGCTGTGTTTTATCATCCCCCTTTTTTTTATTGCAAGAGTTCACAGATGCTGTAAATAAAAAAATTCGGTAAAAAATTTGTTGGACTTTATCAAAATAAGTCCATTTTTTAAGTTATAAATTTTAAATTGTTTGCAAACTTTTTAAGTTGAAAGAATTCTTTACACAGGCAATAAATTTTAAATAATTTAAAAATGCAATAAATATTGCTCTTTGCAAATGGTGATACCTTTTGGCATTAATTCATTTGCAATATATGATTGTCATATAAACAAGAATCATAAGTTATTGGTTAGTTACCATATTCTGCATTGTCATTATAATGATTTTGATGCACAGCTTGCCCATCATTGCGAGCTGTGTTCTCAAGATGCTAAACTGTGTCACAAATTTAATTTCGGTGAGAGTACCAAATGCCAAATGGGTACTAGGGATGACTGACATGTTACATAATCATATGATAGGCGCTGCCAATTCCTGACATTTCATGAATCAACCAAATTTGGCTGCAGACTGAATCTGTAACTTCAGCATAAGAGGTCAGTGCCATAAACACTACTTCATCCAAGCCAGCTAATGCAATAAATAAAGGAAAGGTTATAAAAATAAATCAGTCAATATTATAGTTAAATATCGATCACTGCAAAAATATTATGTTCATCTAAAAACTTTTATAAATAGGTGCCAAGTTTTAGAGGAACTGAAAATATTTAACTCGAATTATGAGCTCATTTTAAATTGGAATAGTTATATATCATAAATTAGGCATTAAAATTTTGTAACAATAAGTATTGTCAAACAAAGCAATATTTAACAGCTTTAGTAACAGAGCTGAAATGCAATAAGCAAGGCAACAGCTTATTCAATTAGTTAAAGAACATCTGTTAGAAAGCAAATTTGCTCAAGACTTGTACTGCAACAAATAATCCAAGCTTTAAAATAAACACTGCAAGAAAAATATATTTAAAACGCTCATTAGAAAAGTACTTACATCAAATTGTGGCCAGTTCATTGGCATTCCTACACCATGGTTATTTGACCACCATTTCAAATCTTTTTTAGCATCTGCATTCTGTATACTGTGCCTATATTCTTCATAAATTTGTGGAAGCCTTTAAAACATATAAGAACTTAAGAAACTTAAAAAAAAACTTTAAATGAAAAAGTATATTTAATACATAATAATAGATATAATAACATTGTACTAATTTAATCAATTATAGATAAGTTAATAATAAAAAAATATTTTTGTGTAAAATAAGGGGAACACTAAAAAAAAGAAAGAGTAATAAAATGGATCAACTTTATTTAAATGAACTGAAAATCACATTGATAAAAATAAATCAATTAAGAAGTTAGTAAAAATAGCAATAAACTTACTCAGCATCAGTTGAAATATTAAGGCACCCATGAATCGCAAATAGCATTTCTTTGAAAAAATCGAGTCTCTTTTCTTCAAATTCTTGGCACTTATCAAAAACAACTGTCATATCTTCCATGTACTTAGCATTGTAGTCATTTATTTCTTCTAATGCTTGTTCATATCTTTCTTTTGCTCGCTGTGCTTCATATTTGGATTTAGTGACACGATCTTGTAATTTTGTAACCTAAATGAATTGGGACGACTTTAAACCATAGAGAAAACAATATAAAAAAAGGCAATTTTTATTTTATCTACCATTTTATAAATCAATCATATTTCACAGAGTTATTCAAGATAGGTTGATAAAACTTTGAGCAAGGAAAGTTTTAATAATTTAAAACGTTTTTTAAAAATAAAATTATGGGACAATAAATGACAAAAAGATGTTAGATAATTTTACAAAATATTTCAGAAATAATCATATATCTAAAAAGATGAAAAATTCTGGACTTTCTGATTCTGCTGTAAATTAAAGAAAAATTTTATAATTCAATATTTTGTAGTTCTGCAAAATATTCAAATGTTAGAAGGACACATGTCAATATGTAACGTTAATGTACATGTTACATGGACATTAATCAACTATATAAATCTTCAGTCCACTTTTAATCTTTAGATCAGATTCTGGATGGATATTAAATATAACTTTTAAAAAATGGGAAAGTTAGGCAAAGAAACAGGAGGTACTTTTCTCAAGTTATTTACAAATAAGATTTCATCCTTTCATTCTCCATGCTTTACTTCTTGCTTTTACTCATTGGCAATAAAACTAATGGTCACACATGGACATGTTACATGGAATAGAACTATCACACGTTTACACTATCACCCTGTAGATAATTTTACTACACTTTACAGTGTAGTAAAACTATCTATAGGGTGTTTAGGTACCTCACAGAAAAGCAACATGAAGAGAGTGAAAACACAACGCTAGTGGTACAGCCAGTGTATATAGAGTGAAAAAAATTCTGCTCATACAACATTTGCACTGCTTCTAATGACCAGATTAATGCGAATTAATCACTAGATCAATCTCTTCAAAGACAATGCTGCATATATGTATGTTCTACTTTTCTCTGAATTAAAATTTTTTGTAAGTGAAATGAAAAGAAAAAAAAAAAGTCTCCTGGATAGAATTTCAGATGAATAAATTTAATTTCTTTAGCATTGCTGATTGCTGCCAATATGAAAGGAATAAAATGTAATCAAACATGAAATTAAACCATTTTTTCCAGATTAAAAATTTATCTCTGAAGATGTTAAGATTTCAGTAATAAAATAAGTGACTTTTTGTTGTGTCATCAAATTATCAGAAGCATATTTGAAGAATGATAGCAATTAATGTATAAATAAAAAATATCAAGCAAAATTACATAGAGATAATGCAAGAGACAAATTTAACTTAATAAAATGAACAAATATATATACCTGGTCAGGGGACAAAGATGTATCAGCTGAGGCGTTTCTTTCTTGATTAACGGCAGATCGTTCGTTTTTACAAGCTTGGTGATAGTCTGCTTTAGCTTTATTGACTCGTGCTAATAGTTTTGACCATGGCTTTTGTGCCTAAAAAAAAGAATTTATTAATATTAGGAACAATAACCTTCATACTATAAAAAGCCCAATAGTATACCAAAATAAAGTTATGCCAAAAAGACTAATTTAAATTATTTCACACATTTATTGATATTGTTCCTACAAATGTCAGATGAAAAGTGCTAATTAATAACAATTTTAAAGAAAATTATTTTTTCAACCACAACCCAAAAAGTTTCTGCCATTTTAGAGTGCATTTCTTATGTGACTGTGACACAACACGAATTCACTTCCTTTATCTTTATCATAGCATTGATTTTATATGTATACAATAAAGATAATATTAAGGAGGTAAAATTTTAAAAATCTGTATTGCTTATAGGGGGGAAAAAACTCTCATACATAAATATTTATCATTCAAAGTTCTGCTTAAAAATACTGCTTTATAAACTTTTAGGGAAAGAATACACATAACATACACTTCAATGAATTTCAAAACATGCAACAAATACTTGAACAAATTTCAAAAAGAAAATAACACTGGGAAAAATGTTTTCACCTTTTTAAAGCTATCTTCCATTTCTTTCTTTTCTTTTAACTGCATCATTGATTTATGGAAATTGTCTTTTTGCCACTGTTTGATTTGTGTTATTACATCATTTAAAAGTTGATCTTTGATCCTAAGATGCATATCACACCTCCGATCTGCTTCTATGAGGACAGCCTTCCATGCAGCTTCTGTTGTACCATATTCTGGGCCTAGATAAATTAAAACAAATATACACTTAGCACATAAATAAAACAAGCAACTTGTATCTTGTAAGAATTGTAAAATAATTATAAATGAACTTAAGAGAGATAATTTATTGTATTTTATAGAACATCAAAATTGAAGTATAGTTAAATACTGTGCAATTCAAAATTAAATAAATTAGAATTGCATTGATTTCCTGGTTCAACATTTTAGAATCGTGCGAGTTTCATGGTTTTAAAAAAATCTCTTTTCGGCAAGCTTGAAGGCAAAGGTAGATTCCTTTACGTTAATGTTACAAAAGTCATGAAATATTACATATTGATCCATACAGACATGGCCAATGACTTTATTGTTTCTACACATTGCAATATTTACGCTGAGATTCTGTTTTCATGCCATTTAATTTTTTGCTATATCAAGGTTTTATCATTCCATTTTTCATTCCAAAAAGTTATGATAGATTTATCGGTCAGTACATTGGTCAATTTTTTTATATCTCAACACATAATCATTCAGCAGGTAGGAATCATAAAGAAATAAACATCTCAACAGTGCAAATATCTCCTAGATAACATTAAGCCAGCCTATCTGAAACAGTAGCAAGAAATTGACTCTTGGCACTAATGAAGAAAGACTCTAAATTTAAAACTTAATTTATTTAATCTAGGTTACAATATAATTGTGCGAACATTACTTTGTCATATGGTAAAATCACATGACATGGAAACACTTAAATACTATTAGAATGGGCTCATTTAGAGAACTCCCTGGTTACAGAGATAATAGTCACTAAATTCTTAACATATAAGAGAATAAAACTATTAAACATTGTGTGTGGAAAATTTAATACGTGTTTTTAAAGCATAGGATATGAATGCAGCCAATTTGAACAGTAAATTTAAATCTCCATCGACGGTTAAAACTAAATATACTCAGGCAGAAAATCTGAAACAATTTTAAAGTTAAAGAGATATTTTTCAATAGTAAAAAGGATAAAGGAAACTCTTATTTAAATATCTATCGTTTTTGGCTACTTTATATTGATTTTATTAAACAAATCGTGGTCCCGCCATGTTTAGTTAAGTGTCAAATTAAAGTATTCTGTCAAAAAACCTATTATCAAATTAACTATTTACTTAATTAAAAGTTAAAAATTAATTGTTACAAAACTTCACTAAAACCTTTTTCATGGCTCATACTATATGCCAGTAATCTTTATCTTATAATTATCTAATAATTATATTAATTTAAATAAAAGTCACTGTGGCTATGTATGTATGTTCCACATCTTCTCCTAAACCACTGGACTGATTTCAATCAAAGTTTTTATTTAAGAAAAGAGAAAGATCACCTTCAACTTTTCAAAGCCTAAAAGATGCTTAAAATTTCACTTAATTAAAAATTAAGCAAGGCGTTTTTCTCGCGATGTCTTTCATTTCCATAAATTTGTTTCTCTCATTTTAATATTTTTTTCAAAATTAATTTTAAACTGAATTCGTAACAATATTCTTGTTGATCAAAAATAATATGAGGAACTGTTTACAGAAGAAAGAATGCTAAAAGAAAATTTTAAAAGTAGACGATTTAACAATTTATATCGGGACCAACTATTGATTTATTTTCATGCTTTAAATTAATGAATAATTAAACAGTTAATTTAATTGTTTCAAAATATTCATTAAAACCTTTCATTGACTTTAGTAATTGTTAACAAAATTTGAAATACCTATATAACAAATAATAACGTATGAAGAAAACGGATGCTTTTAAAAATCGTCTGGTTCAATTGATAGTCTCATTTTAATTGAAAGCGTTTTAGATCAGAAAAGGAATTTGTGTATTATAATATTTATACAATAGTAATTTTTACATTGAAAATATTAAACATGAAAACATTTTAATCCGGAACAAAGCCACGTATATCAATTAACAGTTTTAATTAACAAAATTTAACAAAGATATTAACTATAAATTAATTAGTCATAAATTAATTATATATTATACCATATAAAAAGTGAAAGTGAATGCGGTTGATGGGAACTCATAACTTCTATGTAATTCTTGCTGTCAAAAAACTTTCAATATAAAAGTAGTTTGTTATGATAAGGTGATAATTCCCCTAATTGAAATTTTCTTTTTATCTTCAATCTTAATGAAGCTATGGGGAAATGATAAATTGGGGG
>BGPR01000299.1:669609-793183 GCA_013235015.1 Araneus ventricosus
GTCAGTACATTGGTCAATTTTTTTATATCTCAACACATAATCATTCAGCAGGTAGGAGTCATAAAGAAATAAACATCTCAACAGTGCAAATATCTCCTAGATAACATTAAGCCAGCCTATCTGAAACAGTAACAAGAAATTGACTCTTGGCACGAATGAAGAAAGACTCTAGATTTAAAAATTAATTTATTTAATCTAGGTTACAATATAATTGTGCGAACATTACTTTGTCAGTTGGTAAAATCACATGACATGGAAACACTTAAATACTATTAGAAAGGGCTCATTTAGAGAACTCCCTGGTTACAGAGATAATAGTCACTAAATTCTTAACATATAAGAGAATAAAGATTATTAAACATTGTGAGTGGCAAATTGAATAAGTGTTTCTAAAGCATAGGATATGAATGCAGCCAATTTGAACAGCAAATTTAAATCTCCATCGACGGTTAAAACCAAATACTCAGGCAGAAAATCCCAAACAATTTTAAAGTTAAGCAGATATTTTTCAATAGCAAAAAGGATAAAGGGAACTCTTATTTAATTACTCTTGTTTTTGCCTATATCAAATTATTTTGTTAAATATCAAATTAAAGTATTCTGTCAAAAAACCTATTATCAAATTAACTATTAAAATTATTTGATTAATTAAAATTAACTATTTACTTAATTAAAGTTAAAAATTAATTGTTACAAAACTTCACTAAAACCTTTTTCATGGCTCATACTATATACCAGTAATCTTTATCTTATAATTATCTAATAATTATATTAATTTAAATAAAAGTCACCGTGGCTATGTATGTATGTATGTTCCACATCTTCTCCTAAACCACTGGACTGATTTCAATCAAACTTTTCAAACTTTTTATTTAAGAAAAGAGAAAGGTCACCTTCAACTTTTCAAAGCCTAAAAGATGCTTAAGATTTCACTTAATTAAAAATTAAGCAAGGCGTTTTTCCGCGATGTCTTTCATTTCCATAAATTTGTTTCTTTCATTTTAATATTTTTTTCAAAATTAATTTTAAACTGAATTTGTAACAATATTCTTGTTGATCAAAAATAATACGAAGAACTGTTTACAGAAGAAAGAATGCTAAAAGAAAATTTTAAAACTAGACGATTTAACAATTTATATCGGGACCAGCCATTGATTTATTTTCACGCTTTAAATTAATGAATAATTAAACAGTTAATTTAATTGTTTCAAAATATTCATTAAAACCTTTCATTGACTTTAGTAATTGTTAACAAAATTTGAAGTACATATATAACAAATAATAATGTATGAAGAAAACGGATGCTTTTAAAAATCGTCTGGTTCAATTGATAGTCTCATTTTAATTGAAAGCGTTTTAGATCAGAAAAGGAATTTGTGTATTATAATATTTATACAATAGTAATTTTTACATTGAAAATATTAAACATGAAAACATTTTAATCCGGAGCAAAGCCAGGTATATCAATTAACAGTTTTAATTAACAAAATTTAACAAAGATATTAACTATAAATTAATTAGTCATAAATTAATTATATATTATACCATATAAAAAGTGAAAGTGAATGCGGTTGATGGGAACTCATAACTTCTATGTAATTCTTGCTGTCAAAAAACTTTCAATATAAAAGTAGTTTGTTATGATAAGGTGATAATTCCCCTAATTGAAATTTTCTTTTTATCTTCAATCTTAACGAAGCTATGGGGAAATGATAAATTGGGGGGGGGGTTTGAATATCGCTTTTCAGCTCATAACTTATAAGCAATTCTAGGAGACAAAAAACTTTTAGTATAAAAGTTGTTCGTTATCATAAGGTGATAATTCGCTTAATTGAAAATTTTTTTTTCTATCTTTAGTCGAAACAGATCTATGGGGAAATGATAAGTTGGGGAGGGGATTGAAAATGGCATTTTAGCTCATAACTTCTAAGAAATTGTGGCTATCAAAAAAGCTTCAGTACAAAAGTTGTTTGTTGTGATAAGGCAATAATTCGCCTGATTTGAATTTTCTTTCTATCTTGAATCGTAAGGGAATTACGGGAATATGAAATTTTCAGTCCCCCACCATTTCCACCCCCTTTGAGCTGGTTAGCCCATCTGTAAACGCGGCCGAGATTTTCACCGTCCTTACAATATATCTGTAGCCAGTTAAAATCTAATCAAAATTACTCTAGTTATCTTGTTTACAAAATAACACGGGCCAAAGCGTTATACATATACTTCTCTACTACTAATAATAAGGAAAAAAAACATTTGGCCCTCTATTCTTATAAGCATTGGAGATACAAGAATGAAAGAGGGTGGAAGAAACTGCAAATGACGAGAGCTTTCCAACAAGGGGTAACATGCTTAGGTTAAAACGTACTTTAAGTTAGGGGGAGAGGAGGGGAAGGGTGGGAAAATCACTTTTCACCTCATAACTTCTAAGCAATTGTAGCTATCGAAAAAGTTTAAATTCAAAAATTGTTCGTTATGATAAGGCAATAATTCGCCTAATTTGAATTTTCTTTCTATTTTCATTTGTAAAGGAATTACGGGAAAATGAAAATTTCCACCCCCTTTGAGCTGGATAGCCCATCTACGAACTCGACCGAGATTTTCATTACCCTTACAACATATCCCAAGCTGGTTAAATTTACATCAAAATTACTCGAGTTATCGCGTTCACAAGATAACATGGGAAAAAGCGTTATATATATATAACTTTTTAACGAAGGGTGGTTTTGGGTTCTAGGGGTCATGATCGATGAAGATCTGCAGAAATTTTCCGAAAGTCGTGTCATGAGAACCATTGCAATAGGTAGAGTTCCTATAAGGAATCTACCTAATTATTTATCAAAACATAGGATCTTTGACAATATAAAAGGTTTACAAATTAAAACTCTAAAAGAGGATGATGTTTTTTGTTGCTGAACAAGCTACAACTGATAAATTGATAATGAATTTCTACATCTATAATTTAAAATTAATCTAGTAAGCTAAATTTGAAAGAAATACAGCTCTACACTTTTTTTTTTGTACTTGTATGACACCAAATTAATTCTTAATACTAATGATTTGAATCTGATATTATGTAGAATATAATAATGGAAAATACACAAATAATGACTTTGATTTTAAAACAGTCAAGTAATTTTAGACTATTTTGGTGAACTTTCACAGCAATGTGAGAAATCTTAGCAACAACAATTTCATCATATGAATATACATTTAAATTAAATGCTCAAATCACTTTTTCAAAATATTTACTAATTTAAGATCTTATAAACAAGAATTATTCTTTAAAATGGAAACTTCAGCAACAAAACCATTATACAATATGTGGTAGGAATTGAGAATTACAAAGATGCAATCTTTTTCAAAAAAAGAGGTGAATAATTCCCATCTATTTGTTTTTCCTCTGTACAACAAAAGTACACTCTTAACTAAAAAGACCGAGAAGAAAATTTTGACTTCTATCTTAAATATTTTTTTTTCTGCTACTACATATTTTCTACATAATTAAATTCTACTTTAGCTGCATGGGAACGAATTATATTCAGTTATTCGAATATAGCAAAAAGGATCAATGGCATGAAAGAGCAACTCACCTTTTTCTATGATTTCATTCCACTTTTTTGACCAGTTCCGTAAACTTTTGGCATAAGTTTTTTCTATTTCACTTCTTTCTTGAATTAATAATATGAGATCATTGCACAGGCGAAAACTATCTTCTACTCTTTTTGTTGTTCTTTTGTAATTTCCAGGTTCCCAGAAACTATCGCTACCCACTATGAGCAGAGCATCATCACTGTGGTGTGACATTGTCCGTTTGTCTAACTAAAAACAAAAATAGAAGAATAAGAACTTGACTGAAATCGCAGGCAATTATTGTAATTACAACTTTTTGGATGAAATTCCAATTCAAAAAAGTGAAACCGAATGCAAGAAAATCAGTAACATAAGAGAAATGATACTTTTCCATTAATTTGACAGCAGTTGCAAACAAGCTTCATTGTTGGCACAAATATCATTTATTGTTATTATCCGCCAAAATTCGTACAAAATTCATCCAGTACAGTAATCTTAACCCCTTCTTGGTCGGCGACGTACGTTATACGTTCGGCTTTTTTGTTTTTACTGTCGGCGTCGCATGTCATGCGACGAAGAGAAAAATTGCACCGTTGAAAATGAATTCGTCACTACTTACGCGTCTCGTTAGATTCCGCGATTTTGACGATGTAAGCAATAAAATAATCAGCAATAAATTATTTCAATGTAGTTTTTACGCTCTGATGGTCAAGAAAGATGGTAAAGCTGTTTTCATGGTAAGGTTGTAAAACAATTTAAAAAAAAACCATTTTTTACATATCATTAATAATTCTTTTTATGCAGATATTTATCTTAAAAACATCAAATGCAATAGATTTGAAAAAATATATTATCAGAGAGTATTTTGTTTTTATTTAAAACTTGGGTGCATTGCAGGGAAAACTGGAGATCAGTGAATGGGATTTCACATGCATGAGCACAGTAGGTCAAGCAAAAACATTTAGAATTGCGTTTTCAAATTTAGGACAGAACATGTATTAATTCTCAGAAATAAAAAAAAGAGTGATTTTTTTTTGGATGGAAATGCGGGAAAAAAAAAAAAAAAACAAGAAGGGGTTAAGCTGCGAAACGCGCGATTTCTGGGAAACCTTGCCACTTGGACTTTGCGCACTTGACTGCTGTCCAGCTAACGGAAAAATATAGAAGAAATAAAATAAAGATTAGATTAAAGCCAGAAGCCTATTTTGACTTATTAATTGAAACTAAAGTATTAATCATATAACTTTAAGTTCCAAATAACACGAAAAATTAACAATAATAAAAGAACTATGATGATTAATCCACAGCCTACACTGGGATTCAATGTCCTGATTGTGGAGTTTCGTTCTGCTTTCAGAGAATAGAGTTCTGACCTCCGGATGTATGGGCAATGGTGAAAGTAAACCTGCCTGGTCAAATATTTTCACGCCAGTCTGAGGTGGAGTTTGTAAAGTAAAGTACAGGAATTTGTAAACAGGTGTCCCCTTGTTTTCTGAAACATGTGCAGAAAACCAAGGGGGACAATTCTGTTATGAGGCCACAGTTTAAAGTACTTTCAATAGTCTTACATTCACATATGTAATTACACATTCAATTTATACATTAAGGTAGTGTTGAAAGTTTAACCCTTAAATGCCCAGTGTTGCCTTTAAGCAACATACCCAATTTTCTCTGCGAATAAGATTGAAGCTCTAATGTCTTTTGTTGCCAATATGGATACATATTGAAATTTTTATTAAATCAATTTACAACATCTAGAGTGCTGATAAAAAAAAAATATAAATAAATTTATGTTTTTCACTTTCGCATCTTTTTAGCTTTGTTTGCACGCTTGAGAATACTATATTTTATTCTACAATGTTGAAGGAAATTCCTTATCCTTATTATTATTTATTAAAATTCTTCTGTGTTTGACATTATACAATTTTATAAAGGAAATTTTTTTCCAGAAATAAAAGCCAGTGTTGTTAGTAGGTAACAAACTGTCCTTTAGCCATAAATCATACTTAAAATAAAATAGGATTTTTTAAAAGCATTTTCCCATTCAAGAAACGAAAGTCAAAAAACATTTTAAAATCAATTTTAAAAAAATCGGACTTTTAAGGGTTAAGAAAATAGAATTGAGAGACTTTTCACTTCAAAATACCTTCCTTATTCTTTAAAAAATATGACACAAAAGAACAGAAATCTCTTCTACATCAATAAATTTAGTTTTAAAACTGATGCAGGACTATTTTTTTTATAGTTTAATACAAATTCTTTTTAAAGTAAAAATAATTAGGGGATGAAAAATGTTTTCCCTTCATCAGCTCGTTTCTATTTAAAAAGTTCACTTTCGGATGAGAAATTTTCCTTTCGATCTCATGCATGAAAATAAACAATACAAATAAAGAATTTAATGATGATATGTACGAAGTAAATTTTAATGAAATTATATAAATAAAAGCGGTTTTCTTAATTAACCCTCTTGTTCAACAAGTGTGGAAATCGTGTCTCAATTATCCCACACAATTTGCCAGACAATGCTATTATAACGTTGCATATAAACAGTACTTCGCTTCGTTGCAAAAGTATTTAAGACTTACAATAATTGCATATAATATATATATAGCAATTAAAAACACATCACTACTTAATACAGAAAAAAGGGGGAAGAAAACACCCCAGGGTTGACGGATTAATTTTACTTACTGATATCGCAAAACCTCGAAGCAAATGCTACCAGTTTTTCGTGCATAATAATTTCAAACATTATGAGAATGGTCTTTTCGTAACTTTTCATATTAGCCGGATCAGCTACAGTCAATGACAACTCAAGCAAACAGTACGCAGAAAGTCATGAGTAGCTCTGCATCAGTAAAGGATGAAATGCGTGTTTCCACGTATCTTACAACAAAATGGAAAGGTCCATGAAATGAAACAAATTTCGCTTTAACTAAAGAGTTTTATTACACATAATACCGATAAATGTTATTTAAAACTAAATTTTACCAAAATATAAAATCTTTTGAAAATACATTAGGATGGCATTCAGGTGTACTTAAAAGAGAGCAACGATACATCGTGCAGCTTTTCCCGTACTGTCAAATATGAAACGGCTTAGTCAGAAAACATATATAAAACGTCCAAAGCAGATAGTGGGGCAATATGTGGTATAAATGCTGCATGTAAAGATAATTCCTTTGCGCTACCCCAGAAAAATAATTCATTTTCTTCAGTATAAAAATAATTCTTTTGCGTTGCACGATATCTAAATGTAATCACAGAAATGTTCATACTGAAAGCTGTAGTAAATCATAATGTTACGTTAGATTAAAGTCTCGTCTTGAAGCTGAACGAGGGTTATTTTCATTTGAACTTCTTTGTGGTTTAATGACGACACTGAGCCCGTACACCACATTCAAAACCTTTATGTCACAATAAAGTACCGACGTTGGATCCCCAGGGGCAGATTTAAAAGAGCCCCAGGTCCACTAACGCGACAGACGACGGATCTTCGGTGGTATCGGGTCTCGAATTTGCAAGCATTCGATCCCGAAATTTTACAAATATGACACCGCGGACCATAATTAAATCACTGGTCGAGATTAATTTTAAAAGCAAATATCGAAAGTATACATTGAAACATATCAAATGCTCTTTAAATTAAGTTACAAGTCAAAATAAAAATCAATTCCCAAACGAATGTAACATCTAATCGGAAGTAAAAGAAATTGGATACAGCTAAATAACTGGGAAACAACCATCACTTTATAGATTACGGGTTCTTTATTTGAAAAAATGAATGTATGTAAGCGTGCGTATTTGCCGTGCAAAAATGAACCAACTGCAATCTGTTGAACAAAATGTTTTGCGAAAACAGATATATCTCAAATTCTGCATTTTGGAGTTGCTTTCTGATTGCCTAACTATATTCAATTAGTCAGTCAGTGGTGAATTAGTCACAGACGATGGATGATATTTTGTAAGAGTAAATGTAAGAACAATTGGAAAAACACCCGTATGTACGAAAGTGAAAATGTGACTATTTCCACATATCCTGCTTTAGAAAGGCGACAGGAATTTTAAACCAACCCGCAGCCACAAACCCGAGACTGATAAACAGCGTGATCAAGGTTGAACAAAAAGAAAGTGCAAACATGTTTTCTTTTTGTGAAAAGAAGTTTTTGTTATTTGTCACAACTGTTATCCTTAATAATATAATAAATGCGAAAGTGTGTCTGTCTGTCTTTCTGTCTGTCTGTTTGTTAAGCTTTCACGACCAAACCACAAAACCGATTTGGATGAAAATTGGCAGAGTTGTAGCTTGAAACCCAAGAACGGACATAGGCTAGGTGAAATCACGTTAAATTAATTATTTTTGACTACAGACAACAATTAAATAATTAACAAAGCTCATTGACTCAGCGATTCTCGATGAAGATTATTTTATTTTTCAATCAACTCTCACGTGATCCTTCAGGAATGCGAAAACATGTGGAATAAATTATTTTTAAAATCAACTATCACGCAATCCTTTTTTCCGCTGTAACTTCGGAACAAATTGTCCGATAAAAATTATTTTTATACGATCTTAAAGATAAAAATTTTACCTTTTCAATGATACCAATTTTATTTCTGTGACATTTTTTCTTCAATTTTTATTCATTTTTTTAAAGTTTAATAATTTTTTACGTGCAGACGATTTTGAAATAACGCAAATTTATAGCTACTCCGTTGCTAGGAAACGGTTAGACTTTGAACTAATTTACCTTTATTTCTGAAAATTTTGCTTATTTTTATAAATATCTATAAAATAAGGCAAAAATTACATGTATTTGTCTGTCTGTCGGCCGGTCGGTAACAAGAACTCCTCCTAACGGTAGCGACATGAAATTTACACACGACATTCTAGAGCATATTTCTAGGTCAAAGGTGCTATTTTCAACTTTCAGAGTTAATTAGTTCTTAAGATATTTAATTAAATGCCGAAAATTAGCTGCTTTTAAGCTTAATGCTTAGACGTTTTTTGCCAATAACTTCTGAAATATTTATTAGACAACAATTATTTTTATGCCATTTTAAGGACCAGAAAATGATCTTTTTAATGCTATTAATTCCATTGCGATGAAATGTTTTCTCTGATTGTTATTAAGGTTTAAAAATATTTTTGTAACGTAATTTCTAACAAGACTTTTTATTCTTATAGAAATAAATTCAAGCCAAATTACTGTTTCGCGCGCGGCTTTTGCCAGTGTTAAAGTTAATATAAGAAAATATCGCTTCCTTTGACCATTAACAACAAAGGAGACTTTACACTTCCGGTTTCCCGTTGTCGTAGCATTTTCAGCTTTTAATACGGTTACACAGTGATCCAATGACGTTAGTTAATTATTCTCTCGATGTTTTGTTTAACTTTCACAGTGAGGTATTACAGAATATCCATCTGTAGACACGGTAATGGGCATTAACAAGGAACATCATATTCTGTAGAGCTCTTCAAGATCTTAGAATTGTCAGGGGCACCTTCCGACAAGCCGAGATTAAAGTCGGTGTGCCAGTACTACTAATACGTAACCTCGATATACCGAGACTGCGCAATGGCACACTGTTACAAATTACACACCTAGGTACAAACGTAAAGAAAGCTACTGTTATGACTCCTATAGGAGAAGAGAGAGTGTTTTAATTCCGAACCTTCCGATAACACCGAAGGATTTATCATCTAAGTTCAAAAGGTAACAAATCCCTTTAAAAATATCATTTGCCAGGCTGAGGGCCAGACACTGAAAGTGGCAGGTGTACATTTGGAAAAACCATATTTTTCGCATGGTCATGTTTACTATATGTGGCGTGTTCACGTGTGTCCAGCCTACACATCCTCTACATCCGTGCAAATAAAGTGGTATACAAAAGTATATTAGCATAGATGAACAATGTACATAACTATATCAGCATACATGTACAGTATACTCCTGTCAACCGTCCAATTAAGTATTATCACAGTCAGAACTCTTACTTTCCCCTTTCAAAATGCAACAAAGCATTTACATTCGTGAATTAAAAAAATAAGAATAATTCAAATTCTTCGCGCACGAAGTCGCGGGTAACAGCTAGTAATATAATAAATGCGAAAGTGTGTCTGTCTGTCTGTTTGTTAAGCTTTCACGACCAAACCACAAAACCGATTTGGATGAAAATTGGCAGAGTTGTAGCTTGAAACCCGAGAACGGACATAGGCTAGGTGAAATCACGTTAAATTAATTATTTTTGACTACAGATTAAAAATAGTTAACAAAGAAAGCCCATTGACTCCGCGATTCGCGATGAAGATTTTTATTTTTCATTCTACTGTCACGTGATCCTTCAGGAATGCGAAAACATGTGAAATAAATTATTTTTTAAATCAACTATCACGTAATCCTTTTATCCGCTGTAACTTCGGAACAAACTGCCCGATACAAATTATTTTTATACCGTCTTAAAGATAAATATTTTACCTTTTCAATGATATTAATTTTATTTCTGTGACATTTTTCATTCAATTTTTATTAATTTTTTAAATTTTATGTGCAGACGATTTTGAAATAACGCAAATTTATACCTACTTCGCTGCTAGGAAACGGTTAGACTTTGAACTAATTTATCTTTATTTCTGAAAATTTTGCTTATGTTTATAAATATTTATAAAACAAGGCAGAAATTACATGTATCTGTCTGTCTGTTGATCGATAGGTCGGTCACAAGAACTCCTCCTTAAACGGTGAACGTTAGCGACATGAAATTTACACACAAGGTGCTATTTTCAACTTTCAGAGTTAATTAGTTCTTAAGATATTTAATTAAATAACGAACATTAGCCGCTTTTAAGCCTATTGCTTAGACGTTTTTTGCCAATAACTTCTGAAATCTTTATTAGACAACAATTATTTTTATGCCATTTTAAAGACCAGAAAATGATCTTTTTAATGCTATTAATTACATTGCGATGAAATGTTTTCTCTGATTGTTATTAAGGTTTAAAAATATTTTTGTAACGTAATTTCTAACAAGTCTTTTTATTCTTATAGAAATAAATTCAAGCCAAATTACTGTTTCGCGCGCGGGCTTTTGCCAGTGTTAAAGTTAATATAAGAAAATATTGCTTTCTTTGACCATTAACAACAAAGGAGAATTTACACTTCCGGGTTCCTGTTGTCGTAGCATTTGCAGCTTTTAATGCGGTTACACAGTGATCCAATAACGTTAGTGAATTATTCTCTCGATGTTTGGTGTAACTTTCACAGTGAGGTATTACAGAATATCCATCTGTAGATACGGTAATGGGCATTAACGAGAAACATCACATACTGTAGAGCTCTTCAACATCTTAGAATTGTCAGGCACCTTCCGACAAGCCGAGAGTGAATGCCGGTGTGCCAATACTACTAATACGCAACCTCGATATACCGAGACTGCACAATGGCACACGGTCGCAAATTACACACCAAGGTGCAAACGTCATGAAAGCTACTGTTACGACTGATATAGGGAGAAGAGAGAGTATTTTAATTCCACGCCTTCCGATTATGCCGAAGGATTTATCATCTCAGTTCAGAAGGCAACAAATCCCTTTAAAAATGTCATTTGCCAGGCTCAGGGGCAGATACTGAAAGTGGCAGATGTACATTTGGAAAAACCATATTTTTCGCATGGGCAACTATACATGGCGTGTTAACGTGTGTCCTGCCCACACAACCTCTACATCCTTGCAAATAATGTGGTATACAAAAGTATATTAGAATAGATAAACAATTTATATAACTATATCAGCATACATGTACAGTACACTCCTGTCAGCCGTTCAATTAAGTATTATCTCCGTCAGAACTTTTACTTTCTCCTTTCAAAATGCAACAAAACATTTACATTCTTGAATTTAAAAAAAAGAATAATTCAAATTCTTCGCGCACGAAGTCGCGGGTAACAGCTAGTTTATTTATATTTCGAAAAGCTGACAAGGCTTGCGACTTCGATCCTCAGGCTGACAATTTCCCGACATCAATCATACTTATACGGACGAAAAGTTTCATACAAAGAGAAAGTTCAAATAAGTCATACAATGGGTACGAAATCTTTCGGTTTTTTTTTTTTTTAAATAAAGAATTTTTTAATAAAGAAATTATCATTGAACTTCATTGCATTCAGCACTGAAGAAAAGAAACACCAAAGAATCTTGAACAAGCTTGATTTCGAAACAACCGGAAGCGTTATTTCAATTGATTTCACATTTCTTGGAAAAATATATAAAAGCTATTAAGCTTGCTTTCGACTGTTGTTTTGAAATTGACATCTATACTACCCCAAGAGTGATTATAAATACCAATTTATTAGCTAATTAATTATAAAGCTCTGCATATGAGAAAATATATATGGACCAAAATCCGTCAACGTGACAGATTAATATAATAATGTATTAATGCATTATGACACAGTATGTTTATACATACAGTTGAAGTTGCATAATTCGAAGATGACAGGACAACTAGAAAAATTCGATTTATGCAAAATTTTAAATCAAGAAAAACTGGGTCTAAAAATGAGTACAAAAAAAAAAAAAAAACCCCGATAATTTTTAAACTAAAAATGGCAGAAGAGAATTAAAAAATGGAAGATAAAAAGACGTATTTGCATAAGGCTACGCACTTATAAGCACCTTGTGATCATTTTTTTTTCTTCGGCTTTTTAAAAATTTTGTTCGGTCACTGATTTTAAGCATTGGAGTAATTAAAACCTAATTACTAATGCATGTAAGTCTTTGAAGAACTATCCCGAAGTCCTTTCATATGGAGATTCGCTATTCAATAACCCCTTCTTGGTCGGAATTTGTTTTCGAATGTCCGACCCAAAAAAAAACATTTTTTTTATTGCTGAAAATTAAAATATATTCTGCCCTGAATTTGAAAATGCAAAATATTTCTGTCATAAGCAGTTTTTGTTTGCAAAATATTTCTGTCAGTAAGAGTTTTTGTTTGACCTACTGGTGATCACACATGTGATATCCCGTTCACTGATCTCCAGTTTTCCGTGCAATGCACCCAAAATTAAAGCAAAACAGTCCCTGATAATATATTTTTCAAATCTATTGATTTGAAGTATTTAAGATAAATATCGCTATAAAATGTTTTTTTAATATAAATAAATGTTTTTTAAAATGATTTTACAACCTGACCATTAAAACACTTTTACAATCTTTATTGACTATCAGAGCGTAAAAACAACATTAAAATTATTTATTGCCGATTATTTTATTGCTTACAATGTCAATATAACGAGAATAACGGCATATAAGCGGAATATAACGAGACGCGTAAGTAGCGACGAATTCACTTTCAACGATGTAATTTTTCTCGTCGTCGTATGCCATGCGACGCCGACCAAGAAGGGGTTAATCCACTCATATGAATAAGAAAGTTATATTGACGGTATAATTACACCAGCTCAAAACTTTCGGCTAAGAAACTAGTCATGGTAAGTTAAAGTAAATGCTCTAGTATGTAATTAGTCATGTTGAGTTAAAGTAAATGGGCAGAAACACAACAACAGACGACGCTCGTACCACTAACAAGTTTCAGTTGTTACCTGAGGATCTATTGACTTTAAGAAAATGGTACGATGCACTAATCATAGAAGTTTGATGGGAGCAATAAAAAATTATTGCAAATGTTGCAACAAACGGGTGAAAATACTTACCATTATTTTAAACGTCTAGACAGCGTTAACAACTAAGATTCTCAACTACACGCACGATTCCTCCAGGGTAGGATGACTCACTAAGTTCCCTTGAAAGTATCCATCAACTGTCAAGCAGCACTGAGAAAATTCCGTAACACAAGCACTTAATTTTCTTCTGGCGTAGTCCTAGAGCACACATACAAGCGGGCAGGTAGGCACCTCAAAGGCCGGCACTTGTAACTACTTTCTCTTCTGAGGTAAAACGAGGCGATCAGAAGCCAAAGACATCATCAAGTGTTCAGTAACGCTTTTCTGGTTTTTCGGGCGAATCCTCAAAGCAGCGAAAAAGACCAACAGCCCATTTGGGCTCAGAGAAGCGTCGCAAAAGAGTGCCTTGTCAACGCATCATTTCGTATTCGCTTGGTGGCGGACATAAGATAAGTGGACACGCAATGGGCCCGCTTCCAGAGCCATTGTCCCGCAGCGGAGGCAATTCATTCCATTCTTCCCCAGGCGAAATTGGTGCTTTCCCGTCGTCTTTCAAGTAAATAAAGGACGCGCCGTGGTAAACAAAACTAAGAAAAGAGACCTCTTCACATGGGTGATTTTCAAAGTGACTGAATTAATTCCCAAAAAGAAGCTGAGAATGCAATGGACGACTAAGCCGAGCTAGAACTAAATTTAAAGCATTTGAACAGGGTCGGATTTATACATTTCTACGCCCTACGCAAAAACACTTAATTCTGCGCAACTATAGAGAGAGGCAACGTAAATGTGCCACCAGTTTTATTTAATGTGTAAGGAAGTGCTTAAAAACAGTGTTTTGTATGATTTTTCTAAAATTTATAAATGTTTTATTGTAATTTCGTTTATATTTGCACCCTCCGGTTGTTGCGCCCTAGGCCATGGCCTAGGTGACCCTATGGGAAATCTGGCCCTGAGTATGAATAAGTATTATGACTCATAATTGTCAAAATTTAAACCACCGCGAGTGCTTCCCTTTTCTACTTTTTCGTATACGTCCACAAAATGAAGAGCTTTGTGTTCAACTTCGTCATGCACAGAAGATAATTGAAAATGCATTTGTAGCTCGTCCCTTCGATCGACTGGTTTAAAATAGGTACGGATCCACAATTTTGACGAACCAAATTTCATTTAGCTAGCTCACTGAATTTTTGAGCTACGGTTTTCAAAAAAACAGCCTACCCTTCGAGAGACGGATAGTGTACTTACCCTCCGACGAATTTGGTCCAAAATTTGCAACACATTGACAATTTTGGTGTAAAAATCATATGTATCCATCTTGCTTGTTGCGTTTTAAAGTTATCGTGTTCACATGCATACGAACACACAGACCGACAGACAATCACTCCGTAGATGGATCTGATCCAAAATTTGATAAAAACATATGCTAAATTTCATCAATCTAGGTCGTTGCGCTTTTGACTTATGTTCACAAACACACACACACGGCCAGACAGACATCCTTTCAATGTATTTCGTCAAAAATTTGAAACATATCTACAATCTCGGTGTTAAGACCACATATCAAATTTCACTTGTTTAGCTCGTTCTGGTTTTGAGAGACCAAAATCTCGAGATCGGATTTTTTGATGAGAGGGATACTTTCTCTTTGTATACACTTCACATACAGAAAATAACAATACAGCCAGGCCTCGATAAATCAGAATAACTTTGGACATAATGAATATGATGCCATAGTCATTCTTTAATTAGGGGAACAAGGGGCAAAACAGAACTACGAAGTGAAACAGAACCCCCTTAGTTTTCGCCCAGTTTGTTGCGCAAATTAGTGGAAACTCCTGGAATTTCATAACAAACCCTAATGCACATGACTAAACTGTCAAAGTCCATCAGAGTTGGCTACTACGGCACAGTTTAGAAGAGTTCCTCGTTTTTGAGTATCGTTCTGTTTCTTCACGGAGTTTTCTTCCTAAGTTAATTCAAATAAGTTATTATGTTTGGATAAGCATTGCTTTTTCGTTAATATTACTCTCTGTAATGTTCATTCATGTACTTGTATTGTAGTTCCTTAGTTTCTAGCCCAGCCTATAGTAGTTCTTTGTTAATCTTTGCACTAGGGGCAAAACGGCGCCCAGTTCCGTTTTGCCCCAGTTGCCTATTACCAAAGTAGAAAGTGCTGACGAAGATGCATTTCTCATTTGTGAGTTTTGTCGTTAACTTTACTTTTCCTTTGTTTAATTTTCAATTACCGATATTATGTCTGAAGTAATTTTCTTGGGATTTCTTATACTTAATATTACTTATCATATGTTGAATATCCAAAAGTAAACAATCTTTTTTATAATTAAGAATTTTCAAAGAGTAAATAAAACCAGGTTCCGTTTTGCCCCAGCTCCGGGGCAAAACAGACCATTTGGCAAAGTTTACTAAATCGTGAAATAACAATTTATCAACCGATCACAGATTAGTTTTTAAATTCATTATATGTGACCAAATAAATATATTTTATAACATTGCATTTTCAAACCTCCTTGAGTGTTACTAACCATTTTACAGCCCTCCAAACCTTAAGTATTCCGTTTTGCCCCGGGTTCCCCTAACTTTAGGCACCAGAAAGGCGGCACTGACGTTAAACACAGGGTGACAATTTAAAAGAGCGTTCCATTTGTAAAGTATGGGTGTAAAATCAAAGAAGAAATGGCCATCAAAAAGTTGAAGAAAGAAAGGAAAAAAAAAAAAAAAGACACGGGGTTTTTATCTCATAACTTACGGTTTTTGAGTAAATTCCTTTCAGCGTAGTAAACAAGACCAATGCTTAAACTCGATGTGATATATATTATGCCCTGTTCCTTTCAGTTTGGAGTTCAACAGAGAGAAACATCAAAAGAAGACTAGACGGCGAAAAACAGCTCTCGAATAGTTTCAAAAGTGAATAGCAATCTAACTAAAATAAACCGATGGCGTAGCTATAAGCGGCGCCGCCCGGCGATCTGATCGAAAGAGGCGGCAAAATCACACATGGAGGAAAACAATTTTATAACTAAGAAGAGCAGCGGCATATAGTTCAATCAATTTAGTACATTACAAAAATAACATAACTCATATTTTTCGCCTTTTGTCGGTAAATTGCCGCTATGTGAAAGCAAGACTAATGGACGCGCAATTTCGCGAGCTATCTGCAAAGATCGCGGTCGTCAAACAATGTATTAAGTTACTAATAAAATGTTTTTCCCCCCCTGGAATTTTTTTTTTTATTTCTAGACTTATGCGCCCTATGGAAAAGAGGCAAAAATTGCAGCTACGCCACTAAAATAAACTAAACCAACTAAAAACTTAAAAAGAAAAAAAATGCAGTTTTTAAATTCTGGATAATATGTCAGAAATCCGTAGATTAGTTAAGTTTCAAGTAAGTACAAAATATAAAATCATCTATCTATCTCCGGAAAAACTATAGCTAAAAAAAAAAGACTTCCTAAATCATTATTCTCACACTGTAAGAACTCCATAACTCATTACGGATATACTAAGATCACTCCTTAATGATGGCATTATAATCTTACAAATTATACTTCAATCGTATTGAATTATTAGATTTCATTCTACAGACGCATGCGCGTTTAATTAAGGCTAGATGATCGATACGATATCGGCAGAGTGCAATTTAAGATCCGCATCAACATAATGTACATTAAGATATCATTATTGATAGAACAGTATTGAATTATTTACTAGCTGCTTCGCGTGCAGCCCTTTTGTTTTGGGGCAGATGATAATCCAAAGAAAATGGACAACTCAATGGATTATTAGCAAAATCAGCAACTTAATCTCAAGAAATCTTTTAGCGTAAAGGTTTGCTTTTCAGGGTTCTTAATAATCACGCAACATGGACACAAGTATTAGAGGAATAAAAACACGAGGCTATAATGAGGCTAGATGATTGTGAAGCCATTATTATCAGGGAGAACTTACAACATTTACTGAGAATTAACACAATTTGTTGGGTTTTAATACGCAAGAGCCAGATATAGCAGTGCTGCACCAGACACACGGTAAAAGGGGCAAATGTACAATGCACTGGAATTTACAGAAAACCCAGAACTATTAGAATGTCTTAAGTGACAATAGAAATATCTGCTAAAATAATTTTCACCAGTTTAATTGGTTAGTTTGGAGTTTAATATGCAAGAGCCGTCATATGAACTTGCCGCGACAAACATAAACTAAAAAATGCTATAAGGTAACAGATGCTGTAAAGCAGGGGTGTAGTGGAGCCGTTATGCACCGGAGCGCCGTGATTTTTTTTTAGCGAGAAATAAATAAGGAAAAATTGTGAAAACGCCCCTAAAACAGCACAATTATCACCCAGGATAGAGCGTCTCGGCACTGCTTATTTTGCGACCACACCACTGCTGTAAAGTAGCATCGATAAAAAAAAAGTGGTGAAAGTTTTAGGCTGAAAGTATTTGTCGTGACTGATCAAAGTGCGAAATTATCTAAAGATCTGACCTAATTCTAATTTCTATTTTATTTCTATAGAAATTTATATGCTTTACAAATGATACGATATCTAAACAAAGCAAAATGAATGGCATTCGAATGCTAACAATGCATTTAACCTAAAAAAAGTTACAGAGATTTAACTGCACGATCCTTGTAGTTAGCAGGAAATAAGACTGCAATAATAATAAGTTAGAAATGATGTATGGTATGTATGGTTTGGTTACATGCCATGGTTTCTATAGGGATAACACAGTTTTCCCTTAAAATAACATTAGCAAGAAATTTGAGAATCGACAAATTCTCAACGAAATTACAATAACAGCAATGGGATTACATTTTCCTTTTCCTACGAACTCAGAATAAATTTCTTTGAAATATGGAAAAAAAAAAACCATATAAAAAATAATAACTACTAACTTTCTCTACATGCTGTTACAGAAAATATTGTTTTAGTTAATAAAGAAACGAATTCTAGTAGCAAGAAGAGCTTTAGAGTTAAAACTACTCGATCCATCATTAGGCCTTCATTTTAGTTTATACCATCCAAATGTATTAGAACAAAAATTAATATTGACTAAATAACTGATAATCGATGTCGTAAACTCTACATTTAGAACGAAAGTTGTAAATTTTTTGCACTAGTAAGAGAATGTATTATTTCATTTATTCAACAGAAATGGTGACAGAACAACGGATACAACCTGCATTCTGTCAGTTTGAAATGTCATTCACTATCACAATTTCAAGCATTTGCGAGGAAATTCGTATCAATTAACTTAAATATTTGTTGATGTAATATGAAAATAAATTCCAGGCTATTATGAGGGGAAAAATGGAACTAAAAGTAAGCAGTGTTAACACAATGGTGATGGCATTACTAAAAAAAACAGTCCTTTGTTCTCCATACTTTTAAGGTATAATAGGATAAAAGAATTCAAAAATACAATATCTTAGAAATGTAATAGCTTATATTAAAGCACATTATATATACAAACATTGTTACACTTTATTAAAGAACCTGGAACACTTATTTAACTTAATTTCTTTTTACAAGTTACTGCATGAACTGTCAAAAGACGCAAATTAACGTCTCCCGTCGACAATGTCTTAAAAGAAAGAATTTTAAGACATAAGGGGAAAAAATGAATAGATATTTGAAATCACTTAAAAATAAAGAAAAAGCTAGGTTATTCATTACAATATAAAAATCATACCTCGATCGCGATTGGACTCATTTAAGCACAGGTGCAGCAATACAGATGATCGCCTTAAGTAGAATTATCTTAATAACGATTTTTCAGACGACTATTTCAGTTAGCGGTGCTAATTTCAGAAAAGTCTAACATCGATGAGTCTGAACAGAATTGAACTCTTTTTCTAATGGCTAGTTAGAAGAAAGTAACCGTCCTGATAATCAGAAGGTACGAGGTAGATCAGAAGATACGAAGTTCGAATATGGGTCAAGGGTTGGATTTCATAAATTCTGCCAGTCAAAATCAATAAATAAGTCAGTGTGGTAACGTGGGAAAAAATCATGTACGGTAACGTAAACAAATAAATTTGCATATGTTATTGTATGAAAACACAGAAAAGTGAAGATCGGTTTCCACTACTGATATTAAAAAGAGTTCTTAACATAGAGATGCTTTAAATGTAATTTGTAGTGCACAAGAATAAATTCAAGATGACACAGAACTGGATAATGCGCTTTTGCACTTACGATATTTTTTTTTAAAGAATGAGTTGGGGAAAATAATTTCATTACCAAATGAGTCAAACACCACGTGATCGTACACAATGACTATGATAAATGCTCTTTTCATGTGAAACGTCACAATGGATTCTCTTTACGTTGATTATTTTTTTACGAGAACGTCAAATTTAATGACGTGCCGACATAACTAACAAAAATAAAAACTGGCTTTACAAAAAAAAAAAAAAAAAATCTTTAACCACTACTACATCCCTTCACAGATCATTACAAAAATCATTTTAAACAAGAAAAAAAGTGCATATCGCAGACGTTGAAGTTCGAAAAGGTGATTAGCATTTTTTGAAATATGGCGAAAATATATTCGCATTTAGAATAGAATTGTTATTTATGGTTTTTTGTTTTCATTTTTGCGAAGATAGCTAATGGAAATTTACCTTCGGAATAGAAAATACAAAAGACAACATGGCGTTTAGAGTTAAAAAAAAATGTTCATTTCCTGAAATAAAAGTAAACGATCTATTTCGGAAAATGAATGAACTTCCCTTTTGTAGCTGAAGGCCCCCCCCCCCCCTTTACACATATATTTTAGCTAACATCACAAAATTATTTTTATACTAGAAAATAAAATAGACGAAAATAATGAAGGAAGGGAAGAGATACATTTGAAATGAGTTCTGTCATCAGGCTAAATACATTTTTCTATTAATTAATAAGCTACTACAGCTGGAGCATCTAACTACGCTCAGAAATGACATGCCATTTAACGAAAACTAATTGCAAACATTTTCTATTCAGACCAATTCCAAAACCTTATGAATATTAAACAAATCGCTTTTAGTTCGTAAAAAGAAACAAAAGATACAATACTTTTCATATTAAAAGAATTCCAGGATATTTATGGAGAGGAAAAAATAGCAAACGATTTTATCAAACAACCACAAATTTTTAAATCTGCCAATTCAACTTAATTGCGTTAAATATTACTAAATATTATTTAGATACGACACTTGAAATTATAAAAAATATTTATAAAATTAATCAAGTTATTAGGGGACTAGATGCGAGACAATTGTGTAAGATTAAATTTTAGACACGTGAACTGCTATCTTTACAGGTCAAGTATTCATGTCAAGAAAAAAAAAAAAAAAAAAAAAAATCGAAAGTCATACTTGATACTGTGGAACCATTACTCCATTTTTCGAGAGATAAAATGAGAGTTTCAGTAATACAGCATTAGGAAATACAACAATTTGTAATTTACTATATTGGCAGCTGATGATTCATATTCTTATTTTAGACCAACAGCACATCCTACACATAAGATAAAGATGCACTTTATCAATAGTAACATATTTTTGCCGTGGGTAACAGAACTGATTGCAATTCTAAGATTCAGATTATGAAAAAAGAATCTATCACTATATTTTACAGTTCCGCAATACCAACGTGTTTTGAAAACAACCCTGGAAAACTAGTGTGAAAAACGAAACGGCAGCAAGGTTCAAAACGCAAACTAAATATTATTACAAATTCAATCAATACAAATGGTTTTAATATCTTACTGTCAAATTATGTTATATCATATAAAGTAGAGGTTCCCAATGGGGGTACGCGAAATCAAAGTACGAAACAAGAAACATAAGGGATTAAAAAAGTTAAGAGAATTTTATTTCTCCAAGTGAATACTTGCTATTTAATAACTGTATCACTTGAATATTTGATTATGACGAAGTGTAATTTTTAGCTATTAAATTAGCTATAAAACGAAATAATTTCAAATCTGGTATCATTTGTTATGGCGTTGAACTAATACTATCGTAAAAATAGAATAAAATGTAAAATCAAAAATAAATCCTACAAATGTTATTAATTCGAGTCATTTCACTTTTAAGCTAACTTAAGCTTATCCTAACATAGTTGATAAAAACTTCTTTTCATAGAAAGATGGTTGGGGGAGGGGGATATAATAGTAGGGGGTACGCGAAAACAAAAAGAATAATTAAGGGGTACGCGAGGGAAAAAGGGTTGGGAATCCCTGATATAAAGCAATGAAACTACAAGAGTTAACGCCAAATATAAATTTTGTATTCTAAGAGGCAGTTCATGATTATATGATATGCCTCAAATGCGTCGTGTCAATTTAATTTTGGAATTCATTGCACACCATGTAGGGGAAGAAATAAGGACGTGACGAAGAAGTTAAATGACATACGAAGTTACATTTATCAAGTAATAGCGAATCGACTCCATTTCTTTGAAAAAAATGCTAAACGATACAGCATTAACAATAATAACGTTTTCGTTTCTTTTTAATAATTCGAACCTCATTTGGACTGCATGAATGAACAATACATACTCAATCAGTCAAGGATAGCTATAATTTTTTGAAATCGAATTTCACGCATAAAAAATTAATATCGTGTGATGTATGAATAGACAACATTAACTGTCACTGTTTTTTCAGAATTTACCACGAATTCCAACAAAGGGTTCTTGGAGAAGAAATCAATCAGGCTCAAGAACGAAATCCACTCAGCAAGATCACGTCGATTGTATCCATCGATAAATCTGAAACGCTTGCGATATTCTAGTGTTTGCTACATTTGTCCATATCTAGCAAAGCGTAAAAATCCCTGGCAAAAGCGAAGTGCATTACCACGCAGGTTAGCCCGAGGACATACCCGGAATAATAATTCGGTTCCAGTACCAGTTTCCCTTCTTTTATCCACGCACAAACAACCGCCTTCCTTCCAGCAGATTTCCAGTTTTCACTTAATTTCTTCTTCTTCCCTCCGCATCTTTTCATTTCACACAGTAATCAAGGGTGAGTGAATTCTTTTTGGCCGCGAAAATGTGATTTTGAAGGCTAGCTTTTGGGAATGAATCTTCCGAGGCTTGAAAACGGTAGAGCAAATTCAAACCCTAATGAAACGAGAGTGTAGCTTTCTCTGCTTAAAAATATTACTTGTGACAATGATTTCTGACCTCTACATTCTCAGGACATAGCGAGCCACAGCAGCTGCGCACAAAATATGTTGCTGTTGCAAAATATGTTAATATTATTATTACGGCGATGCAAATGAAGGGACCAAAAACCCAAATGTAATATCAAAAGCGAACTCACAAATTAATTTCTTTTTAAATAATCAATTTTTCCCTAAGTTAATAAGCGAGAATCACAATGAAAATTGGTTCCTTTTTCATCGAGTGATTTCCGGCTATTAGTTGAGAGCCAAAACGGAAATGGATCAATACAGATTCTTCTTGAAACTCGATTGGTAATCATTGTTATTACCTTTATGATTGGTTGACAATTGCCAAATGAAGCAAAGCTCCTCACATCAAGCTTTGCTAGATATGGACAAATGAGCCATTGCGGTGTGATGAGATAAGGAAGAAAACCGGTGAAATCAGCAATATCCATAACGATAAACTTTTGTCGCGCATTGAAATGCCTAGAATTCGGTTTCATGTCGCGATAATTTGATTTGTTACATTAACATTCGGTTTTGAAGCTATAAGAGAGTGGGCTATTATGGAGGAGCTTTGCGATGTGAATCGTAGTCACATGAAGTGAACGACATCAGAGCCGGTACACAAATCTCCTGACAACTACATCACACTAAAAGGCTGACATTTGACCCACATCGACAAATTTACCAAGTACTAGTTTCACATACGAGGCAGATTTTCAGATTTGAGTAAGATCTCGAATCTACGACCCAGTAACTACCAAAGCCAAGATTCTGCTATCAGGTCACACGTTACATTAAATACTAAGCCACTATTATCGCCACTGAATTGATAGAAACAAGATTTCAAAATTTTAAAACATCATAAAGTTCTTTATGAGGCCCATATTTGAGGCTGTAGCACGCAGATCAAGGGTATCCTCGGCAAATCTTCATCACAAGAAATAAAAGTGAAAAAAAGAAACATCTTTTACAATGGAGGGCGAATATCGTCACATGGTTTAGGATGTATGGAGACGACCGCGGTAACCATGGAAATGGCAGTTCAAGTTTACAGACCTCTAATCTAACTTGTCATAAAGCTTTTATTGGCAACCAGCGCCGAATCAAATTTTCTAAAGGCAAGTGCCAAAGATGCTTCTGGAAACAAAGCAAGCATATAATTTGTCACGAAAACGTTTGGAAAAGGACCAAGAGATCAGAAATCACCACCATTAACTTGCCTGGCTGCTTACCAAAAGAGAAATAAAAGTTTATTTCTTTTTTTGAAAACCGTTTGAGAACTTTCATACGACAGGGTTAATGAAAAGAACAAGAAACGAGGTGGGATTTAGGCGATCGTATGAGAGTGAAAAGCTAGAAACCAGGGTTGTCGATTCTTTGATTTTTTTCAAAAAAATCGATTTATTTGATTTAAATCGGATTTTTTTGATTTAAATCAAGATTTTTTTTATTTTAATGATTTTTTTAATACTATATATATATATATTCTATTATTTAACATTTGTTTATTAGACAATGAGTATTACAGTCATAGAATTATATATATAACAACATACTAGTCATTAAGCTGTACTTTATTTAAAATAAAATTAAAATTTAATTCAAAAATGTAACAACTATTTAAAAAATATTTTTGAACTAAAATATAACAATAATATACTTTTGAAATATAAGATAATTTTATTAAGGAAAAAAGGAACAATATAATAAAAATTGTAATTTCTTGACTATAGATATATTATTGTATGTTAAAATATTATGGAATTTTACAATCAGCTGTTCATTTGTTTCACTACAAACACAAGTTTTGAAGCTATCTCTACTCCTAATCTGTTTGACCCAAAACATTAAATAAAGAAATTTCTAGATAAAATTTTTAAATTCAGGCTTCAAGGTGCATTGAGTCACCATCAGGACTACCCGCGTGCCAAATTTCATGACTGTAAATGTGATAGATTCATCTGGACATTGCGCACAAGCTCACAAACATTGTCTTTTATAAGTATAGATCATAGTTTAAAATGCACTATGTAAATGTTTGTATATCTTTTGGAGCATTTATATGCATTACTTAATTATCTTACATTTGAACATTATTGCAATATAAAAACTTTGTTGTCCCCAACACTATTTAGTTTTCTCCAATATTAAAATGAAACTCACTGCATTTTACTATGTTCTTTCTTTGGGAACATGATCCTAATATAAATATTAGGAAAGTAATAGGTTTAGGATAGGGCTAATAGTACTCCTTTTAGAATGTATATAGCAGTCTTATGAAATTTTGTTTCAGAATAGGAATTATTAGAGATAAAGTTCGGGAAAATTCCTTGACTCGGAGATAAGTTTTTTAAATCTGGATGTTAAACAATTTTAGGAAAGTAACTCGAAAATTTTGCTCCAATATTCTTGAAGTTTTAATTTATAATTTTCTGTAAGATTCAACAATAATTTTCGAGTGTATCAAGGTGGCTGTATCTAAGGGGGTTCTCATGAGCAACCCCCCCCTCCCAGAATGAAGCAAGTTTTTTAAAATACTTTTTTTTGTAGATTCTAAGTCTAGACAATAAACTAAACCCATTCATGATGTTTTCTCATCATATTTCAAAAAAATTGTTGCCTTGCGACGCAAAGGGTTAAAATCTAATTTGCTTGCGTTGTCAAAAATAAAGATATAGAAAGTACTCTAGTTACATCAATTCAATGAAATATTTTTTTTATGTTCTATATATTTTTTCTTTAAATATATATTTAAAAATATTTTAAAATCATTATTTAAAGATACATGAACAATTTTATTTCATTAAAGCAGATTAACTTGATATTTAAAATAAAGTGATTTAAATCAGTGATTTAAAAAAAAATCAGTTGATTTAAATCGCGATTTAAATCGGTGATTTTAATCAACTGATTTAAATCACCGCAACCCTGCTAGAAACAAATGACATATTCACGATAATGAATTTTTCAAAAATTAGAATTTTAATGTATACAGTTTTAAAGTTTTAAATGTTTCTTCCCGAGTTCTCGGTATAAAAATAAGTGAAATAACTAGTAATTTGTGGAACACAATTAGAAGTTTCTTACGAGACCCAACATATCCGAGACGAAATTTAATTGTTCCAAGCGAGACTCTTATTTTATAGTGATCTTAGAGCAACAACAGACCACAATTGAGTTAATTCAGGTTACACACCAAAGTTACATGGCATCTGACTGACGTTATGTTTGCCATTTTAATGATTGTTGTCTTATGCTGTGCTGTGACATCACATCATCGCGCCCCCCCCCCGCAAGATGCGCCATGGAATCCAAAATGAAAATGACACGGCGGAATAGATGTGTGCCACATGAACACGACATGATTCCATTAAGAAAACTGTTGCTTTACAATGAGAAGTCCGAAAGCAAAAAAAACAGTTACATGTTGATTATTATGGATGAAAGAATTAAACAAATCCGATAATATATAATGAGATATAATAAATATTTAGTTTAAACATATTTGAAAATAGATAAATAAATTTGCCTATTTCTCTTACGAAAGCATTGTTCTTGATGACTTCGTATTCTATTTTCATTTCATGACAGTTTCCCCTAGTTTTGACCACTTTTTTAAATCTTAATCAAAGCTCTCTTAACGAGGAAATATTCGCTCTTAATATTTAACGACACTTTCATTTCACGCAAAAATACAAATTAAATTTAACTCTAATTCCGATGAGGAGGTGAGCAACGTTTTCAAGAATCACGTGGTACTCCGAAAGTCGTACTCCGTTGCATAGTTCTGATAATCGATACTCCAATATGTTACCTTCAAAACAAATGCCAAGAAATAATCAAATATTAGCGTCAGCCTCTACAGTTATAAAACGGGCAAATAAACGATGCAGGTTTGGTTAACGAGGCAAAAAGTTTGCACCTGAACTCTTTTCCTCAACACACGCCAGACGAGAACCCAATTATTTCCACACGGATTTAATGAGCAACTTTTATATATGTATAACCCAAACGGGAATTCCTAGAACACAGCGAGAAGAGTGCGAGCATGGGACGACGCTGAACCCTCCAGGACACATCGCAACAAGTGGCACCCCAATTCTCACTCTCTCTTAGAAGTTAGGGATGCGAACTTCCCTTGAAAGCCTTGAACCCGTACCTGCCAGGTCAGACTCGGCAGCATCTTGCAGCGAGAATCTTCCAGGAGCGACTTCTCTACGCGTCGCCGACGATGCAGCATCTTCTGCCCGGCCATAATTCATTTTTAATAACTGAGTAGCAAATTGCGACGTGAACCGAAGAACATTAAGGATTCATGCTCGTGGGCTGATGTCTTCCCGTCCCAGGCTTAGAGAGCAGAATTTTTTTTTTCTTTCTTTCCCTTTCTTTGGAGTTGTTACAGTGTGTGGAAGTGACAACTGTTTTGACACAGTGCTTATGCAGGCGCGTCATGGATGGCGCTGAAGCTATTGTTTGGTAAGTGGGCCATACTGAGATGTGTACGTGTCATTACCGTCTATTTGTAGAGACATTTTGGGTGACAATTAAGTCGCACTTCCCGATTGGAAATAGGAATGGGAACAGGGATGTTTTAATGTTGTATGCTTCATTGGTTTATTTGATAGTTGGTAGTTTGTACAACACGAAGGAACCAGACGGTACTAAATATGCTCAATAGCCGGTGTGCCATTAAAATTGGGGTTCCTTAAAACTGCCCGCTTTTGATGAGATTTACGTCAAAACAAAAATTTCACAAATATTAGAGATTGCAGTCTCAAAACATCGATACTTGGATTTTAGCCAACTACTAACAAGTAAACCATAAGAAAAGTTTCTAACAAAATAAAATGGCACTGCAAATATGACCAAGGAGTCAACATGCAATGATAAAGGAGTCAATCCATGCTCACGTGATACTCACCAAATGCTTTGCGCCAATTTTGGAATAGACAAAACATTTTGCAGTAGGAAAAGCGTACGGTCAGTTTAGTTACATTAATGCTCCATTTTGAAGCAACTGAGGTTACTTGAAGATGAACATTTAATTTTGAATCGTGGTCCTTGAAAAGCGACATTTAATCCGGTACCCCTTCTCCAAACTTCCGCGACACACCAGTGGGAGGAAGTTTTGCTCTCGAAGTCAGATTCAATGTGCACCAGGCCCAAATACACTACGAATCTTTGGTAGAAGCGAGTTTCGAACCTGGAGCCCTTGGGTACTACAGCTGAGAGCTTGGCTACTGTGGCTCCAAGAAAAGTATGTGATGCCGTACAGTTAGATGTTAGATGCCATGCGCAGTTATGTTAGCCATGTGACTATGGCGTCATGTGAACTGACTTAAGAAGTTAACATTAAGAAATCCCGGAAGAACTAAAAGCCACTTATAGTAACTTCCAAGTAAAATCGATTGACTCAATCAGGGCAGTTATTGCGTTAACAACGATACATCAAAGCTTTTAAATTAATTAATTATTAAAGCATTAAACAGACAAATATCTAAAACTAGGCATTAATTACAGTCTGACGAAGTTGCAAGCGTTTTCAGGGGAACTGCTCAAAAGTAAAGGAAATTAGCATGCCATTTGCAAGATTTTTCGATTTTACGCAATGCCACCCCCCTCCCATTTAACGATTGATTTCAGTAAAGTAGAAAACTCTGCATTCCATTACCTCACGAAAAGTGTGGAAAATATTGCACAATGAAGGCTGCAAAGAAAAACATTCGCTTGAATGTCGGCCGAAATTTTTATGTACACAAAAATAAAGAAGAAACGAAAAACTTTTTACCTAGTTTTTTCCGTATTCCGATGGGAATGAAGTTTGTTCACAAATTCAGAGTAAGAATCAAAGGAAAAAGAACGTTAAAAAGATTCAAGAAACGCCATTACGTAAATAGCTTTTTTTTAGAGGCAGCCTGAAAACATCAACATAAAAGCATTCATTTCAACCACAGAGACGCATAAAACCATCAAACGGAAAGAAAAATTTAAAAATTTCGAAACAAACTCTACAAGTTTATCATGACCACGAATAGCAACAGTAATGGATTCACAGTCAAATTGTAGCGGGAGAGAATTATTTTCAAGCCATGAATACAGAAAATAACGCTAGCACAGAAATAGTAAAATAATCTATGAAGCGATTATTAAATTACTTTCCACGTTATTTATTTATGAATTTACAATTTGCAAAAGAAAAAAAAAAGTGGTTCTTACAATGAAAGAAAGTTAGTGTAACAAATCTCAATTTCGTATTTAATTATGGTTAGATACCATGAAAGTGTCACCTTGTATTAAATTCTAAATATCCCAATCAGTTAAAAATAACGATAAAATTTTATAAATTGCCATGCAATATTTTATGACATTTAAAATATCACAAAATGTTGTGTTCACAAGATTGAAGTTTATCAATATTTAACAAGATTTAAGAAATTAAACTTAGTTTCAGGCAGCCGAAAATATTTTTATCGTGAATTAAATCCAGTACCTTTATAAGTAGCTGCGATTCATCATAACACTTATAGTAGAGATTATTAAAACATCAATCAAACAAAGATAAAACGATGAAATATGTTTATTTGTATTGTTTTATTGAAATGTTTTAACACAAGATAATTTAGTAAATTATTTATCTTCATTTACATTGAAGGCGCTGATACTCGTTGCAATTGTTTGGAGAGCTCATTTACGCCAGGCACTCTCAGTTTCAGAAGCCCCGATTTACAACAAGCTCTTTATAGTGCATCTCAATAACGCCAGCTACTTGCAATAACGACCGTGAAATGAGCATTATTATATTGCAATTTAATACAAGCCACAGAAGAAATGCTCAACTCATTATTAAGGTCACTACATTAAGAAGTGACGACAATGTATGGATTAACAATAAGAACTATTTTTATATACGTAAATACACGTAATGAAAGGAGAAAAAAGTGAGTTTGGATTTAAAAATGATCTTTTTATTTTCAATGTCTAATATATTTTATCGGGTAAGTTTCGTATAAATAGAGGCGTTAAAATAATTTCAAAGATCCAAGTTTCAACCTTGACCATCATAGAAACAGATTCAAAAATGAGTCCCTAGAATGGGCAAGGCCGGAACTCGGAAGCGAAGAGTAAGGTCAGGTGCACATATACGATTTTAACAGGGCAAGTCATGAGCTACATGTCGGAGAAGCGATTAGCGGCTTGAAGTACATTGACAGCAGTTGAGCACTGCACACATATCTCCAGTACGTACTTTACTTTACGATACGACACGCCCCTGCCTTCCAGAGATGAAAATCTCAGGTCCCGGTACGTACTGAAAGTTCTAACTGCGGTCCGGTTCTGTTCCAGTTTCTTTCCAGTACAGCAGCATCACAGGAGGCATGTGCGCAGTACTCAACTGCTGTAAATGTACTTCGATATACTATCATTTTGCCGCTATTCGGTTAAAATCGGATGTGCATGAGTCTAGAAAGTGTCAGGAGACTGGTAGAAGCCATAGAGCACGAAAAAAAACCAGCGGGAATGGTCTCCCCTAAACTTTCTCGTATACTTTCTAAGTGGAGATTCGTCAAAATCTCGAGTTCGAATTTTTTTGACGATTACAATACTTTCTCTTTGTATACTTCGTACACGAGAAAGTAAAACAAAATAAAACAAGCAAACCTGAAATCAAATATCTGTTGCCACGTTTCAAAAAAATATTACTTTGGAGCAGGCGCGATAAAATAGGCAATGAAATGAATACTAAAGCGAAAATTCTGCTTTGGAATTGAATTCCCAAGAAAACAATTTATACTAGCACAACCGTAACAATTGCAAAAGCGCGTGAATAAAAGATTTGCTGAAATAATGAGATCGGTTTGATTTACAACAATAAAAAAATTGTTAACAATTGATGCTTGAAAACATTATTTATTGTTGTAAATAAAATTTACAACAATAACATTGCTACCAATACGCATGCGCATGAGAACCGGATTAAAAGAAATTGAATATGCAATTTGAACGCCTCTTTTTGACGGACTTGGTCCAAACTTTTATACGGACCTACATTCATAACGATAAAACTGTGTACCAAATTTTATCCATTTAGCTATTCAAGTTTTTGAGTTATAGCGTTCACATGACCTCGGACATACAAATAGACAGACTTCCTGTTGACGGATTTTGTCCAAAATTTGATAGAAACCTACAAATCACGTTTAAAGACCAAATTTCATCCCCGTAGCTCTAATAGTTTTCGAGTTATCGTGTTCACAGACACACAGACAGACATAATTCCAAACTTGTGTTTTTCGTACTCAGGGAGGTCTAAAACGTGGAGATCCGTCAAAATCTCGAGTTCGAATTTTTTGACGATTACAATACTTTCTCTTCGTATACGAGAAAGTAAAAAAGTATCCCCATTTAAAGCAGAAAGAAAAAAAAAAATCCCACTAGACCCAGAAAGCTAATTCAGAATTTTAAAGGGGTTCGCGATGCAGATTGAATGAGGCGAGATGTTTCAGATTGCCATAATAATGAAAAGAACATCAAAGCGAATTGCATACGCCGAACAGCTCGGTTGGAGAAAAAATTTATCACTTACATGAATGAAACAATAAAGATTTATCCGTATTTAAACAATTACTAAATCTTCACGTGCTTTGAAAAATTCTCCAAACAATAACTGTTGAAAGAATAAATGATTAAAAAAAAGTAATTGATCGCATATACATTCTGCAGTACAAGCATTATCATACTTGTATTTACATTAAATGTACGAAAGAAACTAGGTTAAGCCAACACCGAGCAGTGTTATAAAATTCGCGAGATACGCATCACGGTCCACAGGCCCCAAACGATATTTTCTCAAGAGGACGTCACGTCAAGTTCTTCTCCACTCAACGAACTTCTCCCTATCAGTGGGCCGATTAAATGGAAGTTCGCAGCTATTAGAGCGACTATTTAAAAAAAGAAAAACGAAGCCAAACAAACGATGAACGGAATATTAATCGTTTTCGATTCGGGCAGCCGATAAAAGGATGATACTGGAAGGAGCTCGAAGTGGGTTACTTAAATTGCAACAACAATGCCAGGTATGCGTTATCTTTTATTCTCGGTCATCTTTTTGTTTCGGTTGGCGCTAACCGTCATTTGTTGGCATCTTTAACCGAAAATGAGCCAGGGAGGGGAAAAAAGTCAGTAGAAAAAACGAAAACAATGGAGAGCCGAAAGAGAATTCAGTATAATGCTGTTTACGAAAGAAAACGAAATGAGAATCGTGAATTACACCAAACATGAAACTTAAAACGCGGAAACCTTCTTTCTAGAACAGGAATGTTCAAACAAGATAAATACGGAGTGTTCAATAAGAGCTGGCGAAAAAAAAAAGAAGGCAGGATGCGTGGTCAATATTAATTTATTATAAAACTCAATAAGGACTAAAAAAAATCATTTAAAATTCTTTAATACTACTGAGATGGAAGAAGCTGTGATTGCATTTCTAAAAGTTTCTCGTAATCTGGTTCGAACCGGGATGTACTGATTACACTATTATTTAAAAATATGCGGATGGGGCCAAATAGAATCTCCAAGCGAGCCGCATCTGGCCGCAGTATGTAATTTGCCTATCCCTCTGCTACAGTCCTTCTAAGGGGCACCGCGAGTGCAAAGATGCGAAGCCGCCGGATAAGTATGCGGGTTCTCCTGGGAGTACAGTAATGGTGGACGTTGTGTTACAGTAGAACTTAGATTAACCGTCACTGTCGGTTGAAGTGACCGGTTGTATCGTTTGCATGGAGCCGAGAATGATCCACCTAAATTGATGGGCTGAAAACAGGTACGACGTGGAGCTATGCGCTTCAAACGTCCCGACCGTGAATGTCCAGCTTTATAATTCCAAAATACAGAACGGTTCGAGCTTAGCTTCATAACACAGTGAAGAGAGTGGAGTATGCATTTTGGTGATGTTCTTTCCTCTTTCCTTTGACAGATTAGGTCCAAAATTTGATACAGATACATAATTTGGGTAAGAATACCACATATTAAATTTTGCTTGTCCAGCTCGTTTCGTTTTTGAGTTACCGCATTTGCACACACACACAGAGAGAGAGAGAGAGAAAGACGAGTAGTATACCTTTTGACGGATTTGGTCCAAAATTTAATAAATATCTGCAATTAGGATGACGAAATTCATGTACAAAATTTCATTTATCTAGTTCGATAAGTTTTTTTAGTTTATCGTGTTTACATACAAAAAGACAGACAGACCTGCCGTTCAGGGATTTCATGCAAATTCCTTAGAAATCTACAATTATGGTTTAAATTGAAGATTTACATTCATGTAGATTGTACAATCCAAATTTCACCTATTTTGCTCAATCCGTTTTTCAGCTATCGTGTTCACAGACAGATATAATTCCACATTTTTTTTTTCGACTTTGAGGTCTGAAATGGGAAGATTCATCAAAATAAAGAGGCTCAATTTTTTAACGATCGCAATACGAAATATGATAGTCACAAAATTGTGACGTATACGATCACAATTCATTTTTGTTCGTCGAATTTTTTGTATGCTTCGTATTCGAGAGAGTGAAAAGCATGAAACCGAAGAGTTATATATATATTTTATGTGAGAAATATTTGCAAAAGAATGATACTTGAAAACTTTCATTCATAAAGTACGCAAAGAAAGCAAATGTCTAAAAAACATTTCAACAGATTTTTCTCCTCAGCAGCGTAAAAAAAAAACCCGGGTTCTTTAAAAGGTAGTCGCGGGACTTCTCTTCGTATAAGCGCGATTACTTAAAATACCAACGTCATTAAAACGCGGAAGCTCAGCTTTGAAAGAACAATAAAAGCTTTCTTCGGGATTGAGGCGTCTCGATTAATGAGTTACTAACATGGTGGAAGGTTATTAAGGACATGTTTAATAGGAGACGCTAATGAGAGCGAATTTAATACCGCTTTGGATCTTGTAAAAACATTAAATGCCCGTGATAACCAATGGATTACGCATCAAGAAAGACCTCGCGACAGAAAAAAGTGAACTGCACAGTTTCGCTTGTGAAATTTAACCCTACACTGAACATTTTTTAAATAGAAACTTGTTTGTATAAGATTTACAGAGGGTTTTGCAGTCGTCGCCCTCCATATTTTGATAAATCACCACATCCTAGATCTCCCGGAGTACAAGAGACAGAGAGAGAGAAAAAGAGAAATCATAATTGGAATTTTTGAATCTGTGAACACGGTTAACACATGAACGGAACGACCTACACGAATGAAATTTGATATTTCATTTGATGGATTACTTCTATCAAATTCTAGACTAAATCTGCCAAACTGAAGTCTGTCTGTCCGTTCTAGTAATGTAAACACGATAACTCAAAAACCCAACGAGCTACATTGTTGAAATTCAGCGTATGGCTTGAATGTCCAGAATTGACGATGTGTATCTAATTTTGAACCAGTCCGTCAAACATTAGACAAACATTCGCCTGTATGTGACAGCGATAACTCAAAAACGGAACCCACTAGATAAATAAAATTTGGTTTGTGATCTTGACACCAAAACTGAAGACCTGCATCAAAATTTGGATCCAATCAGCCACAGGGAAGAGATAAAGTTTCAAAATGCACATTCGATTTACTTCACTACAAGAAGCTAAACATAAATACGCCATGATGAAAAAGTCAAGAAGAGGGCAGAACACTCCCGCTGTTTATTATTATTATTAGTTATTTTAAATATTCTTTTCGAATTTTCACAGAATCGGCTGAATTTTTTTTTATAAAATCATACTCATTCTAAATGCTCCTATAAACTGACAAAAACATCCCTTTTTGCATTTTTTCTTGTCTTGGCAGTTGCAACAAGTCAAAACGAGTATCATACATGTTATATAATTATTCGCCAAACGATAATTTGGCTGTCTGCATGCAAAGCACTATAACAAACATCATAATTAGTTCTCGAAGCCGAGATCTTAATTGCAGAAGAATTGCTGATTGGCATTACGCAGCTCTTTCTTGCCGTGACCAGTGAGGCTTGAGAATTCCGTAAAACAAAGCTTCTCTTAATTGCTTCATTAATATGTCGTCTGCGACCGCCAGAATTCGTTTGTAGGAGGTAACGTACGCGAAGAGCAAAAATGAGAAACTTCAAAACTTTTTGAACAACTTGTTAGACTAGTAGAGACGTATTTCTATTGTTGAAAGCTTATGCAGCAAAGTATTACTTGTTTGTTATAAAAACAATGCATGTTACTTAAAAAAAGGGCAGTATTTACAAACATTATTTAACTTATTTTTCACCGCATTGCCATTCAAGAAAAATTATATACATATATATGTAAAATATAACAGTTGGTCGGAGGTGTAGTGATCAGTTAAAGGAGTTACAGTCGTTTAAAACAGTGGTGCGCAAAATATTTTCGTTTCCGACCCTCTCACTTTGTGTCCCCCTCTGGGGGTAGCGCCACGTTGTTTTTTTTATAAAGAAAAGCCTTATATATTTTTTTATTGTCCAATAAGTTTCTTCGAATTTAGCGACCGACAAAAATTTTATCGGGACCCACGGTTTGCGCACCACTGGTTTAAATAATAATAATAATAATAATAATATAAAAAAAAACCACAGCAGGAAGGTTAAATACTTTCGAAACGGGAATTCCCCTCATTTTTGTCAATTCAGTAGTTTGTTGAAGTTCAAGAGAAGTGAAGATTCGTGCGACTCGTTAAGTTAAAGTATAAGTATTTTATCAAAAAAATCTGGCGTGGAAAAGAATTAATTTTAAAGGCGCACATAAATTTATCTCCACTTCACTCCACCGACATAAAAATTGCTTTCTTTGTATAGTAATGTCCGAAGTTACAGCGGCAAAATATCAAAGTTACAAAGCCAAAACAAGTAACTGTGTCAAACCATCAATCAGTACACAAGTTGATATTGAAAATTTATAGATGATTTTTATTGATGCCAATTGAGATGGTTTGGTTGCCTAACATAAATGCAAGACATTTTTTGGCCATATGTTAAAAGTGACAGCCTTATCTAGAAGTATATGAAAAACTGAAGGGGAGAACATTCTCTATTTTTAATGCATGGTCAATGGGCATCAAAAATGGAAAACTGCATCAATTAATTACAAAATAACAAGAGACATGGAATTGAAGCTCAGACATATGTTGTACGGAAAGAAGGCATTTTAAAAATACTACATTGCATCAAAAGTTGAACGTAAAAGTACAGGCACAGATTGAACAGATTCTTGGAATAATAAAACTCTTATTAAAGATGCTGTCATTCGCGTAGATTCAGCTGCACCTTATAGTTTTAAGGTCACTCACTCAGAATCAGAAGACAGTCTTAAGAAGAATCGCAAATAAGTTTGTTAATATGAAACGAAAACAAAAAGAAAATAAGAGGAGAGCAGAGCAAACATTTTATCGTGCGCAATAATCCTTTTTTACTGGCATTGAAAGGAAAGTATACGGATTAAGGAAATAAGAAGATAGGCAATCAAAATTTCTAGCTCAACGACTCACATCTCTAACCTCAATTTTCTTCTTTATATTTTTTATGAACAAAACTAGCTCCCGACCACGATAAAAGCTTCCGAAACAAAATACTTTGACGAATGGAACTTCTGTAAGCATTAAAACGGGCGTAGGTACTAGATACTATTGCAGTACCATTTTACTCCGCTAAGTGCAGCATTGTTCTTATTTGCCCAGTATATTTTCACTCAATAATATCACGCATGTAAAAGAATAGAAGTTATAGAAACCATTCAAATCTAAAAAACTTTGCAATGACGTTTAAGGTGAGGAAGATGCAAAAATGACAGCAGTTAATTGACAGTTATCTTGTAACCTATTTGTGCTAATTCAGTCAGAACCCAAGTATTCTAATTTAGGTGGGCTGTTTGAAAATTTGAAGAGTTTCGTATTACAAAAAGCAACTCTATAGAACTAGATCACGATTTAGGTTAAAAAAATATTGAGCGAAAAAATAAACCCTGCTCAATTATCTCGATATCAGCAGAAAAACTTTCCAATGGAACTCACTTAAACCACTGTGGAAGTTACGTCAACATGTCGCAACAGAATCTCTTTTCATGCAAACCGGCGACCAAAAACTGCCAAGTCCGCTCAGTAAAATAGTTAATACTCAATATTAAGTTACCTGTATATAATTTAAAATGGTCGTGCTAAAACAAAATTTTCTAAACTTTCTAATTTGCAATTGTGAAGTTCTGCGTAGGCTTGGCCATGTTTCTGCTATACGAGGACCCAAGACCAGATTTCGACCCAATTTTGGTACTATGTATCGTTGTCCTGGTCGTTTGCGGAACGTTCTCATGATGGGGAAGATGTATAAAGGCACACGATTCGTCATCATTTGTCTACTGTTCATACTAAAGAGACTAGTCCAAAGCAGCTTTTGTATATCCGTTGAACAAGTTGGCTTGGGGTACATTAACTCTGTACTTGGTCAAACATGGCTCATATTGGTAATGAAAACTGGACAGTGAAGAAAGGGGGGGGGGATTGTCGAAAGGTCTTCCGAGTAATCTGATGATGACTCAAATTAACAAGGCCAGCCTCCAACAGCCCATGAAAGGAATAATGTATAAACGGCACAAGATTCCTCATCATTTGTCTGCGGTTCCCAGCCCGTTCGTGGATTCAAAATGAGAAGTTGATAAACAACAACAACAACAACAAAAAAAAAACCCATGTATTTTTTATACCATCGGACATCTTATTCGAATACTAATCGCGAATGTCAGACAGTAACTGTGAGGGCGCTGCGGAGCAACGAAGCGTTGGCAGCCGTCGAGTGTTGACAGTAGAGAAGTACGGAGGAAGTTGCTTGACGCGGAGCAGATGGGCTTGGCGAGTGGCGGACTAGAGTTTTAGCCAGTGGATGTTTTACATGAAGTGTCAATAGTGTTTTGATATTAAACTCACAGCTCGAAATGTAACTGAGCGAGTGAGCATTTTATATTTCGTGTCATCATGTACATATTTCATCATTTGTGTGTGTGTTCATTGTCCGTATCCCGTAACAAAATCAATAAATAACTGGGATTGAACCATTGGTCTTTATTTGTCTCCATCACTCACATAAAAGAAACCCCACGCAGAACGGAGAGTTTCACAGTAAGTGACAACAACGATCTCCAGTTCTTAAAAAGTTTCAGACAACTTCTACGAATAGAATTTCTGATTATAATTCTGAGAACTCAGAACAAACTCTAATAAACATAAAGGTGCCGTTCATTCATGACCAGATTAAGTATACTTCACTATGCTAGACGACGAAGAACTGCTGTGTTGGGAAAATCACTTTAAGAACGCCAGTGAGTGACAGTTTCTCCAGACTTACGCAATGGAGCACTTATCGGTCCTTAACCAATTCTTTTCGTCAAAAGCAGTGTTTAGAAGTCAGTCACCCTTCCATTAAACTAGTTACGACAAGCGGTTGTTACCAACTTTAAGCACTCTTGAAAGGGACGTCGAAGTAACAAAGAAAAATGGTATGGTAAAAGTTGAAAACCATTACAAGACTAGCGTAAACTGAATTTAAAACTTCTGGTGGCTCGCACTTGAATGTTTCATCAGGCAGTGCGTACCACCAACAATTTAGTTCGTTTAGTAACTAGAATTTTTTTCCATATAGTTGAAAATTAAAATAATGGACATTTAACGTATATTAATTGAAAAAGTATGATTTTATTTCAATTCAATATTATAAAAATAACTTGTATAATAAATTGGATAATATAAACATAACAATTCCATATTATAAACATAATTGTTTACTTACTTCTATACAATTTTAAAACATTTCAAACAAAGTGCTGGCAAAAAAACATGACAGATATAGAGATTAAAAAAAAAAAATGACTAGCAATGGTTATCATTGCGGTAAAATTTCATTTTTCGCTTTAGTTCGGCGCCGCTTGATAAAACAAAGGGCTCTTATTAGAGTAGCTTGCCCATGGGAGAAGAATAAGAATTGCAGCGCCGGACGTGAACGTGTTAAATAACAATTACTTGAAGATTTTATATTACACTTGGAAGCTTCGTAGTTCAAATTAATTACCACAATTGTAGAATCTATTATCGAAAGTGGTCGTACAGTTACCCGCTATTGTCCAGACACTACCGATAACGCCGATTGATGGAAATGTAAATGACAATTAGCATATCAGCTGGTATTTTGGCACATTCCCTTTCATTACATTATATTTCAAGTGACTCACAAACAGATGATCACAGTGATCAACAGTGAGTGTGGGGTGAACTCAACGGTCGCTCCTCATCCTAACTAAATATTCAGCAGAGTCCTCCCTCAATTAATTCAATTAAATTAATTAATACCTCAAATGAATTAATGTATTGATTTCGATCGTAATTAATGTATAAATCAATTATGTAACTTCGATGAATTCGCGCATTCTCATCGAAACGCATGTAGTTATCGATTGAGCAGATTTAATGTGAACACCAAACGGAAACATAGAAGTCTCATTACAATCCATTGCTAAAATATCATGCAGTTACCTTTTCATTGTTTATTGTGTGTTCTATGCATCTGAAGGAAGAAAATGCATACTTTTTAATGAGAAAATAAAAATTCATGCATGTCAGGATAATAAACATAACAAAATGGCAATCTATAAATATTACATAAAAAAAAGCAAAAATGAGAAAAAAAATCACCTTTTTTGGTTAGTTTTTGATTAATTATATCTAAACACGCAACAAACATATGAAACTCTATCTGGGATTAGAAAAACTAAAATACTTTAACTGGTAATGCAAATGTACTCAAAATTAATAGCTTTGAATATTTAACATATTGTTTGAAATAGTGGGAAAATTGCAGATAACTTATATTTGAACTGCAGAACGAAACATAGGGATTTCATAGTATAACTGATTTAACAAATTCAAATACAGGATAAGGTAGCTTAAACACTGTAATCTAAACTGTAAAAGTAAAATCCCAGAATAGTTATAATACATGTATTGCACTTTTCATGTAAGTCGACTCACAATAATTACACGCACCATTAAATTTCCTAAAATTTCAGAAGTAAATCTCTTTAAATCTGTCTAGAATCAAATGCATTCATGTGAAACGGTATAGATATACGATTTTATATATTTCTATCTTGTTGCTACAAAATCAGGATGGATTTATTTATTTCTGTTTGGCAGAAGTGTAAAAGTTGCGTCGGTTGCAGTTTAGCGGGAATGGTTTCTGCCGAGTAATTTTTACCTCAAGAAAAGTTTCAGATATTTTTCAAACTATTTTTTTTATTCTTTTAGAACTATTAACTGTTTTCATTATTTTAGATAAAACTGAAGTAATGGACGACTAAGAAAAAAAGAGAAAGGGGCAAGGCTTTATATAACAAATTCCTTTTCGAGTCTATAATACCGACTAGACCAAACCTCTGATACTGAATGGTTGAAATATTATAAAACGATTTTATCACGAATTAACGGATGTTTATCATCTGTTTCAATTCATAAGCCAAGACCAAAAACAAACTATTTTCGGTGTTTTTCTTCATAAAGGGACTATCCAGGTAGGAAAAAATAGAGAACTCTCCTAGATATTTAGGGGAGACCGGGATACAGCGGACCTAGGGGTACAATAGACTACCCCTATTATTTACTTTATTTATGTTTTTGAATGATTCATATTTTCGCACATAGATGCGAGGTCTGTAGTGCTGAAAAAACTTTAAAATCATGTGTCTAACTTACAATTAAGCCATGTTATTCTTGACTGGTGATTTGTAATAGCTAAAAGTAAATATTTTCAGTTAGGCATATTTTCTTTTTTGTATTAAAGAATTGTGATTCAGAAAAAAATTACTCTACACAATAAAAAGGTAGGATAATATATTATATTTAATGCAGCTAAAATAACTGAATATAATTTGTTTTTATCAATTTGTTGTCAAAGTTCCACATGGGGTACAATGGACCACCAGAAACTGGAGTACAATGGCCATGGTCCATCCCTAGTTCTGTATCCCACATGCTTTTAAAAGTCAGACATTATATAAGAATAAGCAAATTGCTTTATTTTAATGAGTTAATTAACCATTAAATCATGTAGTGTGCATATTTTTTAAGTGCAATCTATGTATTAACCCTAATTAGGCACCGAAGAATAGTAAACAAGATTTTACATTATTTGTTTGAGAATTTTTCTTGTTTACATTTTATAATCATTCAGTAAGTTTTTAATTCTTTTATTATAGCTGTATTAAGGAAAAATTAATTAAAATAGTATGATTCTTTAAAAAAAATAATGCATCTATTAGTTTGTATCTATGGATATCATACATAAATTAAGTATTAAATGATATAAAATTAATTAAAAAAGAGTCTAGTACTGTCCCATACAAAGCATTTCCATAGATGACCAATCTCTTGTAAATGTACAAGATATTATGATGAATCTTCCGGAAGCTACAATTTCACAAGAAGGGAGACTTTCAGCAACACAAAACTCTTTTAATGTGTCTTTTGCAAACTTTAATATTCGTTAATAATTGCATTATATGTATGAATTGAAGCCACGAATAAGCAAATATGATACATTTTATATTTTGTGTTATTAAAAAATGTACTATATTAATATATTTTAAAAAAAATTTACTGGTGGTCCATACTATCCCATGCTGTGTAACCATTGTACACTTTGCCACTAAAAAATAAATATTAAAAAAAGTATAGATAATTACAGATTTAGAGTGAGTGTAATATAAACCTTAATATGTAGAGAATATGTATGCATTTTTTCAAGCAAAAAAAAACAGTACTTTGATAGTAAGCATTCAAAATTTACAAAAGTGGTCCATTGTATCCCGGTCTCCCCTATTTGCTGAAATTATTTAACTGTACTGACATCAATCGATTATCATGTGGTCAGTGACCTAGTAATGCGGAGTTTGGGCAAGAAAATTATATGCTCCAAAAACTTTTTTTTGCATAGAAACAAGGAGTTATACATGGCTCTGGTTCCAGTCTAGGGGGGTGCCATGGAGTCAAAACGTTAGTGCTTTTATGCCAGTTATCAAAGCCAATAAAGCTACCGATAGCAATTGGGGGCGAAAAAATCAAATCAATTCCCAGGCGTCACTTATCCTTGCCACGCCATTGGAGAAAGCGAGGGTAACAACGCCAGTCACACACCGTGTCGCGCGATAATTAAATTTGGTGCCTATATCTGCTTAAGAAACCAGCGGGAGTGTTCTCCCCTAAACTTTCTCGTATACTTCTCGAAAAAGGTGCTGTCCCCCCCCCCCGCGTGGGGAAAAAAATTCGAACCTATTGTAACACAGGATCCAATGACTACCAGAAAATATTTAGGTAAAGAATCAAATTCAAAGAGATACGTTCCGATTAAATGCGTACCAATTTCTACTCTTGCTGGCTTAAGGACAAGTCGCATAATCCTTCCGCGTGCACAGATTGCTACCAGTACGCATGCGCATGGAGAATTGGATGAAAAAAAGAGCCAAGCAGGAGTCAAATATCTTGCACAGAAGATTGCGTCCAGTACGTATGCGCGTGGAGATAGTGGACTCGTTCGAGATGTGATTATACAGACCGACAGACAACCCTTTGACGGATTTGGCCCAAAATTTTATACGGACCTACATTCATGACGATAAAACTGTGTATGAAATTTTATCCATCTAGCTATTCAAGTTTTTGAGTTATAGCGTTCGCATGACCGCAGACATACATACAGACAGACTTCCCGCTGACGGATTTTGTCCAAAATTTGATTGAAACCTACAAATTATGTTTAAAGACCACATACCAAATTTCATCCCCGTAGCTCTAATAGTTTTCGAGTTATCGTGTTCACAGACAGACACACAGCCATAATTCCGAAATTGTGTTTTTCGGACTCAGGGAGAGCTAAAGCATGGAGATTCGTCAAAATCTCGAGTTCGAATTTTTTGACGATTACAATACTTTCTCTTCGTATACGAGAAAGTAAAAAAGCAAAACATTACTGCATTTAATTTCAGTAAAATGATGAAGGAAATCAAAAATACAACAGCATCTGTCACAATTTACCTTTGTTACGTTACGACATGTGATGTTAAGACGCAACATGACGGGGAAAAAAAAAGGGTTACACACATTGGTAAATAACATGCATAATGTCGCAATCTTCGGACACTAAGATATGCGCGCTAAAAAAACTGCAATTAGGAGAAACGACAGAGCATTCCAGTGATCAATTCTTTTTCCTCACTTGGAACTATAACGAGATTCTCTCTGCCATACCGGAAGAACCCCCTACGGACAAGCAAACAACTAGACACATGCGGCTTCCTTTGGAAAAGTCATACGATTTTTTTTTCTTGCCTTCGTTATACTTTTCGTTTGCTTCTTCGTCCCCGTGAATGATCTAAAACATATAAGTTGGAATGCAAGCAGACACGGGCTGTGTCAGGTTGGCAAGCGAAACTCGTCTCGGTATGTTTTAATGGATTGTGTCCCCAGGGCGGGAACCCTAGAATTTTCTGAGACGGGTCACGCCAGTTTTGAATCTATCATATTGCGGTTAACTTTACTACACCGATCGAACTGTAAAGATTACTCTGTACCAGTGATGTAAGGATGAGGGGGCAGTGAAAAGTTAAGATGAAGTGATCAAATGTTCCCGGATTCGCCGGAACAGCATCGAATTTAATCATAAGAAAATATCTCATATATAAAAAAAAATTAACTGATTTTAATTTTTTTTTAAAGTTACATAAAAAAAGTACTTTCAAATAAAAGTAAACTCTCCAAAGTTTTGCTATACGTATAATATCAGATGTCCCGATTTTAAATTCTTTGTACTGCATTCAAAAAGAGAAGATATTGTCCGGTTTTTGCCTACAAGTAAATATTTCGTATTAAAAACAATTGCCTAGATTTAACTTTATGATAACTAATTAAAATTAAAATTATGATAAATAAGTTTCTATGATTTGCCACAACTTGGAAGTAAATGCCTGAGATACAACAACTGATTTCAAAACATGGAAAAAGACAACATTCTTAAAAGACCATTAACGGCAAATGGCGCAGATAAGCTAAAGCATACTTACTAATAATACAAAGAGCTCTTTTCTCATATAACTTATACGAAAAAATAAGGGAAACAAACATAAAGTATAAATAAACACTGAATTTTCAGTCTGATTACTGATTTTATACCACTTCAGAGTATTAAGCATTCGAAAAAAAGTATGTCCAAATGTACTTGAAGAAAGAATTTTCTTTCAAAACCCTTATCTAACTTTCCTGAGGACCTCGAAATGTTTATACTTTTCGAGTAGATATCAAAATTTAACTGGCTTATCTCTTGAAAACAGAAAAAGTTCAGTAGCACGTAATTGGATGGCAGTGAAAATATAAAATGGATATCGAACGGTCCCCTTTAATATTTGTAAAGTTGTTTACTTTACAATAAGCAACGTTGGAAAAGTTAATCATGCGTTTTATTTCTACATGCGATAAGAAAAATTCTTTTCTTTCTAAAAAAATTAAAAATTTTTTTAAAAAAAAAAAAAAAAAGATTGTATACGGAATCTCTTCCAAAATACCAAGAAATATAAAGTGATATTATTTCCAATAACACTAGCGTTCTATGTTTTCAAAAACATTTCCGCATAAACCTAAATAAAATATATAATCAAATCCTTACTTAAATTTTCGGATTTGAAAAAGCATCGTGTTTTTCGAAAACTGAAATAAGCCTCCAGTAGAAAACAAGAACGTAACAACAAATTTAACAGTTTCCTTTTGAATGTTATTATACCCCCAGTCTCCCAAGATGATCATCTTCAGTTTATAAAAAACACCTTCAGAATTTATTTTAGAAAGCATTTTTTTTATATATATCCTATCGAATGTATATTGTAGATAAACAGACCTGATTGTTTCAATGGAGTTCATTCATGTGATGTCACAGTCATGACAAACATATGTTTAAATGGCGCACAATTTGACACAGTGCGCATGCACCTGCCATCTTAACATCATGCAATGAGCTATGACTTTGCGTTTCCATTGTTTATATTTTACGTAAACTTTTTGAGAAGAAAAAATGCTTTACAAAAGCATGGACTGCGAAAATTCAAGGCGAAATTTGTAAGCCTACATAACATTACTTATTTCATTCCTTTACGCATAAAGATTTAAGAAACACACTCATGCACTTATTTATTAATCTACAAAAAATAAAGTAATCTAATAAATAATTTACATAAAATTAAATTATAATATAAATTCAAATATATCATTACTTTTAGACTGACTTCGCTTATTCTAAAGAACAGAATGATTCGAATGTAACCAGAGAATGATATTAAACAATTTAGATAAATTTCAACTAATAAACAACTTAACCAAATTTCGCATTTAAAAGTTATTATGAAACAACAAAAGAAATACTCTTAACGTTACCAGTAGAAATATCATAATGCGCATTAAATTCCAAATTTGAGTTGGCGCAGGTCACAGTACATACATCACATCAACATGAATTAATTCCAATTCACATAAAAATTTCATATTCTAAAATGGCGTTCCTCTGTTTATTTATGTGAATTGCAATTAATTTATTGGACTTATTTTAGTAAATAAGCACAAGATAATTTTGAATCATATTTCTCTCTCTGTATAAAAAAAAAAACCCAACGATTCCATCCGCTTCATTTATTAGTCCCGATTTTGTTGTGAATATGCAGACGATAATTTCCATTCATATTTTATTCTTTGTTAAGCTATGATTCCATCTGCTTATTTTTTCTAAAAAAAATTATCAATATCTCTCAATGACAATTTTCAATTCATTCAGAAAGATTAACTGAATAACGACTATCGTTTATGATCAGACACTATCTAACCCTAGGAAAAGACAAAGATCTCGCAGAATTTCCGGAACCGGATATTTCATCTCGTTTCTGCAAATCTCAAATAGGAAGTTTGAAACCAAATGCTACATACTTCCCCTCGGTTGCGGTTAATCATAAATACCGCAATGTTAAAGAATCTTTATTAATAACCAACGGAACAATAATATCATTCAGAACAGTATGCAAAGCAAAGTTGGAGAAAACTTTTTTTTTTACAGACAGGGATATTATAGCTTGTAATACATCTATACAAGAAAAATTGCAACATAAGGATCACGAGTAAAGATTCCAGCCATTAAATGTGTCCTTATCCAACGATTAGATAATCAAATGTTAAAAAATGAGCCACGCTTATCAATATGAGCAGGTAAAGCATTGTTTTCCTCAAGCAAAAATAATTTTAAAAAATAATTCAAAGACAATAGGGTTTTCAAACTACAATAAACATTTTTGACGATGTATTGTGATTCACAAACTAGTCTGCCGTATTACACATTTATAGGCGGATGATTCTGAGAATATGTTTTATATACGCTCTCTGTTATTTTTTCCCCCTTTTCTTTTACGAATCACGCTAGTCGAATTTAGTGAGTATAGAAATAAAAAAAATCGAGAGTTTTCTTCCCTCGACTTTCTCGAATATTTCCACAAAGGGATCTTATTCATAAATTGTGCTCAAAAATAATTTTGTCGAAGCTGATATGAAACCAAATGTTTCCAGCCTACATCAATAAAAATATTATAAAAGAACCCCAAATCACCTTGGACGTTTTTTTTGTTTTTAATATTTTATAATTTTTATGCTTTTCAGACTTTCGGAGACTTTTATTGAAGGAAACGAATTTTAATGTCATTTCAACATCATCCAAAATTATAGCCACGATCATGTGCACACAAATGTATTTAAAAGTTTCACTAGTCGGAGTCGAAACGCTAATGTAAATAAATGGAACTGTTAAGAATGTACAGGATATTTTCATTTTACGTGAATAGTGAATTATTTCGCTAATAGTTTTTGTACATTAAATGCTGAAGAAATTGGTAAAAGCAAGACGATAAAAATAGAAACATTAAAATTTCAAAAAAATGATGGGAGGCTGTCTTTTCAAACAGCCGCTGATGTTAAAGGCGTAGGACTAGTTTATTCGTTTGATTCTTTTCCGATTTTCGAATTTTTTTTTTTTTTGTAATTTCTGTTGTTACCCTTTATCTCTAAAATAAAACATTAGTTATGTTTTTAACATGTGTAGTTACCGAGATATAGAGGATCTCCCATACAACGTTTTTTTTTTGTGTGTGTGTGTGTGTGTGTGGCGTTTTGGCGTGTGAATCAAATTCCTTCCCGAAACCCCAATGGGAGGAACGTAGCCCTACGTTAAAAGCTACATTCATTTAGTTTAGTCCCATTTTGAAGGATTACGACGACTATTTCAGAAAGAACCTCGCAATCATGAATCGTGGTCAGAAGACCAGGATGACACTTGAGCAAGTACCCTCTCCAAACACCCACGCTATCGGTCAGATTTATAAGGCGGATCTTTGGTGGAATCGGTTTCGAACCTAGAAACCTCTGTTCAGAAGCAAAAATCTTACTATTACGGCACTATAGCCCCATGCTATATTTGTAAGGCGAACAGTAAACAAATATCTCAAACACGTAAATTTAACAGAAAAATCTATAGAGAAGTCAATTAAATCGTGAAGGATGCTTCATTTTCAATCTCTGAAAGCATCTCCAAAAGAAAATAGAACACAATGCTAAAGTACCACGCACTCTTTTACAGAAATGCTTCTTTTCACAATACCAACCTTCAACCACCATGCTCATTACCTTGACCTACCAACAGATCATGTCACGTAAACAAACAATCCAACGGAATGAGGCCCTATTTTTTAACATCCGACACATTAACTATTGGGAGTGGAAATGTTACCGGGGTTGCAAGAACAAATATAGTGTTTTTATTATCTCGAATACAAACAGAAAGTACTGTAATTGTCGAAAATCTGACTTCCAGATTTTGATGAACGTTTTGGACTTCGAGTCCGAAAAAATCATTTATCAAATTAAGCCAGTCTGTGAACACGGTAACTTAAAATCGGAACGATCTACAGGGGTGAAATTTAGATGTGGTTTTTACACCCAAACTTCAGATTACTATAAAAATTTTGACCAAATCCGCCAATGCGTCGGCTGTTTATCGGTCTGTCTCTTCGTATGTATGTGAGAGCGATAACTCAAAAATGCAACAAGAAACATCAACGAAAATTTGTTATGTTGTCACGACACGAAAATTGCAAATATGTAACAAATTTTAAACCTAATCGGTCAAAGGGAAGAAATCGGAAATGCATATTCAAGCTTTTTCATTATATTACGAGGTTAACATAAAACGCGACATATTTAATACTAGCAGTATGCGCACGGCGTTGCCCGTGGAATCAGGACTTCAACAAAATGGGGGAAAAAAACCCCCGCCCACAATGACAAAGTTTTGAAAACAAAAGATACACATTGATTTCCCCGTTTATTTTTCATCGCGATAATAATATTTCAACTGTAGAAAAACAGTAGAGTACGTTAATCCGAAACAATATTAAAAAATTGCAACGTGAAAATGATTATTATACAACAAGCAAAATATGCGAGACAAACACGTTAAGGCACTGCCGAAAATAATAATCGAAGTCATTCAATTGAAGGTTATGACGTCTCCTGAGCTCTGCGCCGTCAGCCAATGAAATTGCAACAACGCAAACTGGGAAGAATCCGGAGAAAGTCTCGCGGGAGAAAGCTCGCTAGAGAAAAATCTCTTTGAACTGACCAGGAAAAAATTAATTTAAAAAAAAAAAAAAAACAGAAAAGATATTTTAACCGTGCTTGTTTTAAATCCAACAAAAATGTTCCAGTTATAAGCTGAAAGAAATTGAAAATGATAGCGTTATTAGAGCGTCGGAAGCTAGAATTTAAAGAAATCCGGATGAAAAATTAACATAAAACTGATTATTTTTCAAAAGTTTCTCAAAATTCAATAAATTACGTTAGACGTACGAAACAAACTTCAATAGAACGGAAATCGTTTGCTCTTTCCGATGGTGTATCTATATGTTTCGTACAATTATCCGAAACCATGCTATTGAGAAATTTGTGCGAAAAATCATCCAAAACAACACAAAATATTAAATAAAAAATTTCTAGATTAAATTTTTAAATTCTGGCTTCGAGGTGCATTGAGTCACCATTACGACTACCTGTGTGCCAAATTTCAAGGCTGTAAGTGCGATAAGATTCATCTGGACATCGCGCGCACACACACGCACACGAACATTGCCTTTTCTAAGTATAGAAGAATGCGAGAAAATCGAGGGTAGAACACTCCGACTGGTTATTCCTGAATTTAAAAGCTTTCATATCCAGACTGAGCTTCAAAATTGAACTGAATTGTAAATGGTATAGCACCGCGCAGCATGCGGTTAGACAATATGCAGACATGCACAGTTACGTTTGTCACGTTTCTGCGACGTCCGTGCACCGACTCAATTTAAATTATATCAAGCTCTATGCATAATTCAATCGCCCCCCCCCCAAAAAAAAAAGCGCTTGATAAAAACGAATGGCAAAACTGAAGAAACAATGCGTCTCGAAGTTAAATTGAATCAATACAAACTCAGGTGACACTTCCCAAATGCGCGACGCCAATTTAATTTTGGAATCCCATTTCGTGTGTCGCAGGAAGAAAAAAAATTTGACGTCATAGAGAAGCAGCATAGTTAGTATGCACAGTCACGTTTGCCATATAACTGCGCGTCACATAAACTGGCTTCATTAAAAATGTGTTGCTATCCAAAGATGTAAAAATTTCGAACCAAATAAAATACGATTTTCTAAAATACCCGATACTGATAAATATATGAAAATTCTCATAAGATATCAATCGCTACAGTACTACAGTATCATCTTGCGCACATTGAACAGTTGACGTGAAAGAATTACTATTAACACAAAGATATTTTAAAAATTCGAGAAAGTTTAATGATTGAAAACTGCAATTCTATAAAAACGAAATAATTATAGAATTAAGAATCAATTGCTGAATTAATTATTACAAATAACGGAATAAAAATAAAAGTATGAAACTGGTTCTAAATAAAGGATAATTCACTAAAACTATTTTTTGAAAATTTATTTTTGGTTTGAAATTTATTACAGGCTAGTTCAAAATCAACTAAACACCAATTGGAGAAATGCAACCAATTCCGACATAAATATTTAAAACCACTGAGACATAATCGATAGCTGATTTACTGTTATAGCTCACGAAGTGTTACTAAGTTGTAATAAAATTGCAGGTTAATTGGGCGATTTTCACTCTCAAACAGAGGAAACGTGACGGAAAAAAAAAAAAAAAAAGAGAGAGAGGAGAGAGAGAGAGAGAGAAGAAACACAATGTTTCGTGATTAGGGAAAGCACGACCACGCCTTTAATTGAAAATGTGAATCCTTACATCATTTGGATAATCTTTTTTGGAGGAAGATACATTAATGTAACTATCGAGATATAAATAAAATACGAGACTGTGCTTTTCCTTAATAAAATTTGCATGGGGTATTTAGGATTATATGTTTTCTACTCGTTCTCGGCAAGATACGTAGAACCAACAGTAACTAAAAGAAGGAATTGCTACTTATGGAGTAAATTCACGTGACATGCATAGCCTCGTGAAAAACGTAACTGTACGTGTTACTTCACATCTAATTGAGAGTTGTCTTACGCTGTGCTTTGATATCACGTCCTTTGCCCTCTACAAGATGTGCAATTGATTTTAAAATTAAATGGCCACGCGCATATGACATGTATCACGTGTGCACGAATTGATACCATAGCTGAATTTCAAAAGGAAAAGATAGTTTAGTTACATTAACGTCTTGTTTTGAAGCAAAACGAGTGCTATTTTGGAACACACCTCGTAATTTTGAACAGCGGTCAGATGACGAGGACGACAGCTGAGCTGGCACCCCCTCTCCAAACTTCTGCATCAAACCGTTTGACGTTTAGCCACTACATATGATTAAATATGCAACAGGCTTCATACACGGCGGATTTTCAATGGAATCGGGTTTCGAACCTGGAATCCGCCGGCTCTGAAACCGAGACCTTGCCACTAGGCCACCGTGGCCTGAAATAGAAAACATCTCGATATGATATGATTTGATTTTCATTTATTTGATGTCTTTTAATAACTTCTCAAATGAGTTTCTTTCTTTATAAATAAGTTCATTTAGATTCCTATGCATTTCATGCAGAAGTGTTAAGAAAACTTTGCCAGATATTAATTTTGACTCAAATTTGATTAGAGACAACAACAGCTATATAAGAAATTTTAGCAGGCTATATATCTATTTCTATAAAGGAAAAGTACAACAATTTTCAAAAAATTTCACCTCTATATTTTGATGAATCTCTAGGTTTAGACCTCCCCGATTCCGAAAAACACATTCCTGGTGTTATGTTTGTCTGTGAACACAATAATTCAAAAACACAATGAACTAAAAGGATGATATTAGGTATGTGGGCTTTGCAATAAAATTGTAAATTTCTATCCAATTTTGGACAAAATTCGTCAAGGGGAAATTTCAAGAATTTAAGCTAAGAAGTCCGTCAGGCGGGCAAGATTGCCCAAAACTTCAATGAGCTAAAGTGACAAAATTTAGTATAAGATTTTACCACCAGAATTACAGATGTATATCAAATTTTAAACCAAACCACAATCGGTTTGACTGGCTGTCAATAAGTTTGGTCGGTACCGTGCATGTGATACGTCAAATACTCAACGAGATAAATACATAAATTTCAGTGCGTGATCTTTACACCAAAATTATAGATCAGCGTCAAATTTTGGACCTCATCGGTCAACGTGGAAAGGTACTATAGCAAACTCGATCGTATTCATTATATAATGAAATTAAACACAATACGAGCAACATTGTGGAAGTATACGAGAAAGTCGAGACGAGAATCCTCCCGCTGGTTTTTCGTTCTTTTCAGAAACTTATCTCTAAAGTGGTCAAACATTTGAAAGTGCATGCCAATGACACGGATGAATGGTTTATTCAAAATACGGCCTAAATTTTTCATAAACCGAAAATTTCTTGACATCTATTCAGAGTACCGAGTCATCAGGTCATTTTGATGAATTTGTAGAAAATGCTAATGATGAAAGCACCAAAGTTTCTAAAATAGACCACTACCTATTCCAGATGCGACAGGAAAATATAGTAAGTATCAAATCAATCTTTTAACCATTTCTCACGAAGAAATACTGAGAGGATCTTGAAAAGAACAATATTTGGGGTGTACATCAAAACACTGAAACTTAAAACACCTCGATTGCATTGTACAGCTATCTGCCATTGAGAAAGACAGATAATTAATTATGAAAATGCGCAGGCGTATAAAAAAAGTGCGGGGATGTGCTACCATTTGTTGGAGCTCTGCAAAACGCCAACAAATGGCTGCATAGCGTTGTGCGTGCAACGATAGAAACCTGTAATTTTGACAAGGCAGTGAATAAAGTGACAATGCTGTGTTAAATAGGGATTTGTTATAGTGGGGAATGATACGACTAGGCACAATCCTGTGCTGCTATTTTTTGGCTTTTCACAAAATCAGCCTCAGAAATTTTCGATACACATATGCATTCAAAGACATACCAAAACAGCTGGAAGTCTTTTCGGGTAAAAATACTCTCAACGACTTCGTACACTAAAAAATACAACGCGTTTTGTATTTAGAACAGAATCGAGTACTATTTTGGCCCACTTCCCGTCGACCGATTGGGTTCAAGATTTGATATAATGCTTACAATTTTGGGGACAGGATCACACAACCAAATTTCATTTATCTTGCCTGTTGAGTTTTTGAGTGGTCAGGTTCACTTCACACCGGCAGATAAAAAAAAGTCTACCCTTTGACGGATTTAGTCCAAAATTAGAGAGACACCTACAATTTTGGTGTAAAGATCAATTCCCAAAATTCATTTACCAAGCTTTTTGCGTTTTAGAGTTAATACGTTCCTATACACACGAATGGACAGATCGACAAACACTCAAACAGTAGGCGGATTTGGTACGAAATTTTATACAGATCTACAATTCATGTAGAAGCTTATGTCAAATTTCAACTATTTAGCTCGTTGCATTTTTGAGTTATCGTGCTCACTGACAGACAGTTAACTCCAAAAATGGATATTTTGCAGTTAAGAAAGATTCAAAACGTGGAGATTAATGAAAATTTCGAGGACAAATTTTATGACGATTACAATAGTTTTTCTTTCTATACTTCGTACACAAGAAAGTAAAAATACTACTACAAAGAACTCCATAGATTACATTTGAACGCGACTGCTGTATCAGCAAAGGCCGAGATGTCTCCAAGGTAAACTCAACATGAGAAAGTACCTAGTTTATGACTGATTTATTGTTCCAATGATAGATGCAATTTGAAACAACATGCCGATTCTATCTTTGAACAAAAATGGTTAAAATACCGGAAATTGAACGATGCTACATTTTGAGACATAATTTATCACATATACACACAAGTAAGACAGTTTGAAAAGCTTTTCACGGACCACTTCAAATCCTTCTTACAAAAGATATGGAGAGACCTAATATTTTGCATATCTTTTGATAAAACTCTTCCCGCACAAAAATAGACGGATAGAAGACTTTTAAACAGGAGATTGCTGCAAACATCACGTATTTATGACATTCAATAAAAATTTCATAAGGTTCAAGCACCATAGAGAAGCGATGATAACTTAAAAGCCCTCCTTTCATATTCAACAGACATTGCTAAACCTCGCAGCGCATCCCATGGCTGCCCAAGCATGAAACATTCCAAGTATTCCGACAGCAGCATTAACACGCGCTTAAGTTTATGAGACATTTGTTCGAATAATAACAATGCAGGAAGCACGCTTTCGAAATACTTGGGATAATTCAAATACACACAGTTTAACCAAGGGAAGGAGGAGTCAATAGTCGAGAGAAGAAATAATTTAAATTCAGTGTTTCAGTTTACTCTGTTAAAAGTGTACTAGTTTGAACCCGCGAGGTGTCTCTAGGCCAATGACAGCTTACTTGAAATTAAATTTTAAACAACATGCTAAGAGAAGCAAGGGTAGATTTGACATTGAGATTGCGCACTGCGAGTTCCCTTTTTATTTTTTAAATAAAAAAAACGTTTTTTAAATAATCAGGATTAGTTCCCTTTCGCCTTTCTCGGATACAGAAATGTATCCGAGAACGTATGAATACGACCTCAAAAATGATTGCTTCTATGTGTTATGAAATCAAAGGTTCTCAATTCTCTTAAAAGCATCTAAATTTGTATTTTTCACAGACGGTTGGTCACTGTTATTATTATTTTTTAAAAAATTTCGCCATTATTTCGATGTTTTCCGGCGATAAATTTGAAAACTATTACCAAAGAAGAAGAAAAAACTTCGAAATTTTAACACGTTAGCTGTCACGGCTCGCGTCTGAAATTCTTACCATCTATCTAATTAGATGACCCCTTCTCTATCTCTTTAACTACACTAGAGGAGGGATCATCTGACTAGACAGTAGGTATGAATCATATTTCATCGGCGTGTGAATCGTATTTGATTCACGTGTTACATTTTGAGAAAAAAATATCTATTCAGTGATGCTCGCTTGATTGCCCGATAATTTTTTCTCTGATTTCAGCAATTAAAAAATTATTTTTAATTATAGTCACAACTATATGCACACACAAAAAAGGAAATAAATACGCACGAGCATGTTTTCAATTAATGTGAATGGCACTGTTCATGAAAAAATATTTTGGTTATAGTGGTTCTTTTTGCTATCATTTCAAAGTTCAATGAAGAAAACAGAGTATAGGAGACGTGCTTCTTTCAATTGACGAATTTTGCCCAAAATTTGAGGCAGATCTCAAATTTGGATCTAAAGACTACATGCCAAATTCGATCCATCTATCTTGTTGCGTTTATAAACAAATACAAAGAATTGCCACTCAACTAATAAAAAACTTACAGGAAGTAACGATTTTCTTTTATAAAAATAGGGATTATGAAAATTATTTGGAGATCAGAGTAATGGGCTGTAGTTGTAAAGATAATTCACAAATTATGATTATAGTAACAGGAGGCAATTGTATTAATGAACATTAAGAAAAGGTACGGCAGGCAAATAAATCCTCCAAGTCATTATCTTTATTTTAAAAAAAGGCAAAATACCATATAGCAAGAAGCATTGCTTGTTTTTTACGAATTTATCTAAGATAAAAACAATCCGGGGGGAAATCGGATGAATTTTTCTACTATTGAGTAAGATAAAGCACACCAAAATACAAAATCGCAGTACCAAACAGATGAGTGTCAAGCAGAAAATTTAAGAAATAAATATAATTTCACACAAACAGATAAAAAAATATATGATTGAAAACTGTGCAAAGTCATAAATTTATTAGATATTTCAACTAATTTTCAGATTTTTCATATAGAATAGATCCTTAGACTCGGTCGGAATTTTCAACTATTTCAAAATTTTGAATCCCAAGAAAATGCCGCAATTTTAAATCAGTAAATATAGTGAGAAATTATCAGTCACTGATCTTGAAAAAATCAAAACCTCTGTAGGATCTCCCAAAATATGTGTTTTTCTACTGCATTTCATGCGAAAGAAAGCAAAATTGATATAACTGAAAAAACAGAAAATTTTTGTACGGTATCAGCATCTTGAAGAACACTATTTAGATGTATCTTCCTCGTCCACAACAAGATTTATATGTTATATTAATGATTTCGTTTCAAATTAATCTTCCAGATTTTTGATTATATGACCTTTAACGACTTTAATTTTGTCTTCCTACTGCACCCATATACATTCCTCATATTGCACATTAAACTGTAAGATCAGTGATAAAAAAAAAGAAAAAAAACCGACACATTTAATAAATAAAAACAAGAGTTCACATAACAATATATTTTACGTACCAGTGCAACATTAAGCATAAAGGAGAGTTCATACCCCTTCTAGGCATATGTTCACATACAGGGTATTATTTTTTTTTCTATGAATCATTTGTAATAAGTTTCTTTTCTTATAGAGAATTCTTTTTGCAGATAATACTAGTTACTAAAGAGGTACAATTAAATATTTTTTAACTAATAATCTGTCTTCACTCTTCACGTTATTGATAAATTTAATTTTATTCAAGAACAAGCCATTTTCCAAAAACAGTTTTACTACTGCATTCTTTTAGGATTAAGAATACATAATCTATAGTTTTCTTTAAAGTTTTACACGAAATTCCAAGAAATATTTATTTCGACAGTCGCCAGGACAATTTTTCTCGAAAATTTAACGTTTAATTTAACTTATTTTAATTTGTTCATTAGCTTAAAGCATCTACTGGCATTTCAAATGTGTTACTATGACAACAAGCTACCTTCTTAAAGGGCGCTTTCATTTAGTTAAGTAAGGTCTAGTTAAACGTTTTTCACTCTGGCTAAAATCAATCTATCTGGCGACTCAATATTCTTCAGAAGACTTAATCAATGATAACTAAAAGAAAATTCAACCAAAGATAACCATTTATCAGATTTTAATAGAATCCGTAAACCAAGGGGTTTTTTTTTTAAAAAAAAAAGCTCACAAATGTTGAAAAACCTGAAAAAAGAAAGGATGGTTTCCGTTAATCCAATATTGTTCTAGACGACCCTTTTGGGGGTTTCAGAAGACCAGAGTTAAATCATCCATTACAAATGCCACGAAATAAAATAGGAAAATAATCTACCAGGAAGTAGCAAATTATGAATGCTGGAAATTAATAAACGCTTTTAAATCAAGCTTTAAAATTAAAGAGAGACCAGTAAATGATAGCTTACGTGTTACTGGAACATAAACTAGACGTACAATCCAACAATCTTCAAATATAGTACATATCACAAACAATTACAGAAGGCAGTCCCGTTAACTTCCTCACATCACCAACACCACACACACGGCATGTCCAATAGCGGGACACACCTCACCAACAGAGGAAGCATCCACCAGATAACAAAAGAGTTGTCATCCAAGATTGGGCCACCGAGTCACGCTATGCACATTCACACCACCAACATCACGAGCAGAGCGCGCTCCTTTGCAAGAGATGGGTACGAAAAAAAGAAACCAGAGAGAGAAGAAAACTCACTCCAAAGAGATGACGGATGAAAAAAGTAAAAAAGATTTGCAGCAGCACCCGGATGTTCCGGTTGCTAAGCAACGAAAAGTTCAATCATCTTTTCTAGTTAAACAGAAGAGAGCCGGCTAAGTTCTTCTGACTGAAGAGGATTCACCCGCCCATTGCTTGTTCGGAGTGCAAACTTTTTCGTTTTTGTTTGAAACTTCCACAATACATTATCCAACCGTGTAATTCGTTATTTCTTAGGATCGATTGGCCGAGGAATTTAAAGGATTTAGGGAAGAATGGATTTAAGGTGGTGAACTTTAAAAAGGACAGGTTTGTTTTCAAGGAGTTGGGATGATATTAATGAATGTAGATTAGTATTAACCGCAGATTAAACGGTAGGAAGCACAGAGCAAGCAGCAAGAAAACTGCTAACATAGTTCATTGGTTTTTCATTTTAGCAAATAATGCTAACCTTCCAACTGTAGAATTTTTAAATCCTATTTAGAAGCAACGTTTGCAAACAGGTCAAAATATTTTTGAAACGAAGTGAATAGTTATAATAGCATAATGTAATTCAACGCTATAATAGTAAAAAGTACACACACCAGACCACGGAAATAGCGGGATACAGCATAAAATAGATTAACTTCAACACGCCTAAAATGTGAGATGCGCAGCTGGAAGTTAAGAACTTTAAGTTTACTTTTTTTTTTTAAACTTGCAAGCTTCAGATATATGTTTGAAATTCTTCTCTTCAAACATTTGCTTTCGCGTCTTTTCTTTCTTAAATTGAAAATGGACCACCGTGGCCTATTGGTAAGGCCTCGACATCGGGAACAGAAGATAGCGGGTTCGAGAGCCAATTCCACCGGAAGTTCCCCGTGTATATGGGCCGGAAGCACGTTAAAGCTGATGTCATGGGTCAAACCGTCTTAACATTGGAGTGGCGTGTAGTTACTAGTTTTGAGAGTGGAGTTGCGGCATAGGTGCCATTCTCGTCATCTGACTACTCTTGTGTAGCTTCAAAACGTGACGTTAATTCAACAAAACCGAAGTATTTTCCTTTTGAAAACATATTTGTGTCGCGCTGGATTGGTGGTAAAATATCACTTTAGGCATAGTAGGGTAAGAAGTTCGAGATCCTATTGCACCAAAACTCCGTCGTTTAATGTACAGTTCACGCCAACCCTTTCATTTGATTTAATTGGACTTTTATGGCGCAAAAACCAGATCTGATCATTCTACGCCAAACACTTATGTATTTACCTTAAAGTCCTTGTCTCTTCTCTAGTAATACAATTTCATAACAAATTCATATAACGTAAAAATAATTAAAAGGTCCAACCCAGAAAAGTAATCAGAGAAGATTGGAAAAAACCAATATTGGTCATAAAATTATTTTATACTCGGAGAATCTCCGAATAAGTCTGCCAAAAAAGAGGATTCGGATTGTCATAATATTTTATTCTAAAATTTTTTAAATTAGGGCATTCAATCAAAATATGTCTTATAGATAAAATAGTATTACATGGATTGCACATGGATGACGGTTAGCCCTTTAATAGGTGGTTATGCGTGAAATATGCGTGACAAATTGTAAGTCTTGTCTATTTTACAATTGTTTTAAGATTAAAAATGGTTTGCTTAAAATCTTTAATAGGCGGTTGTACGTTTAACCTTTTCAAGTCTAACAAGAAATTACTAGCTTATTTGTGAAGTTTCAAATCTGTCTAGAAAGGATTAAATATGACGCTTGCATGATGGTATGGAATGAAAATTGGGATAGAAGGGTGCTGGCTCTTGTCATTTGATCATAGTTCAAAATTATGAGGTCCGTTTCAAATATAGCCCTCGAGTCACTTAAATAAGAGATGTTAAATTAGAATATCAAATACCAGAGGAGGAAGGGGTCTTGGAAGCACTTTGACTTGGGGACACTTCTAGCTGTAAATAAAGGTTAAGTGACACAGCAAACGCAATGCATCTAGATTAATGAATTTACAAGCTTTTACTTGAATCATTAAAAAACAGTTTTAGTTTTTTAAAAATATATAGCAATTTATAAATATAGAATAAAAATAGTGTATGAATCGTGAAACATTCTTAAAAAAATAGTTTCGCTATATATGATGACTGGGATTTAAAAAAAATCATTTTTTTTCGGGGCGCCATTTACTGCCACTGGCCATATAGACAAAAGATGAATGAATTTATAAAATGAATATTTAAATAATAATTATAAATAATATTTAAATAATAATTATTTATGAAATGAATATTTAATACGAATACATAAAATGAATAGATAAGGTTAAAAAAGGAAAATACTATCTTGATAAAATATGACTATGCTAAATTCGTTTGCATATAAATATCAATTACGGGTTAAACATTCTTTTAGACATGAAAATCACAAGTTTGACTTGCAAGAGAAAAACTTCAGCCGCAAAATTTATTATAATTTTGCCATTTGTTTTAATAAATGCCAACCTTTATTGAAGTGCCTCCCTTACATTCCAATAACCAGTTAATATGAAATATCCGTTTCCAATTTTCCAGCGAGCTCCATGCAAGCCAAGACCGAAGCTTCAGAAGTATGATCGATAATGACAAAACTGAAACTTTTCAGAAACTTCGCAACAGAGTATTGATTAAAGTTTAATAGATATACTCGTTAAACCATTTGGCGTTGGAAATTTATTGAGAGCGGCAATATAAAAACCGTTTACATATTTGCGATCATCACAGCATATCGGTCCACTGTTAGTGGTTGTTATTTTTTATCAAAGAATATTTATCAATGGTGAAAAGCCTTATCAACGGCGTAGCGACCAGGGGTAAGGGTGCTCAGGAGTCAAAACATTACCGCATCATAGCATTTTAAAGCAAAATATGATGAAGGAGCGTGAAAATAATACCATACCCCTGGCGCCATTTAAGTTTGTTAAGCCACAAATGATGACTGGGATTTTAAAAAAAAATAATTTTTTTTCGGGGCGCCATTTACTGCCACTGGTCATATAGACAAAAGATGAATGAATTTATGTTGTGGCGTAGTGAGAACTGTATCAAGTTAGAGCCCGATCTACTTCTTCGAACCCGATCTTCGAACTTCTATTGTAATTTGCATTTTTAGTTGTCCTGTTTTGTTTTAGTTCTGTTCTACGATATGGCAACAGTCTTTTGTCATTGATATATATATATATTGTTGTTCTTGTGAAATAAATTGCCTTAATCCTTTCTTGTAGTTTCTTTTATTGCGTTATCTTTTATTTTAGCAAAGCGTTAGAGTTTAGCGTTTTGTAAAATGTTTATGGTCGGAGGATATACTACTAATTGGAGTCAGGAAACTTCTACATTCATCCACGGCCATAATGTCACTTTTTAAAGTCAAATACGATGAGGGGGCGAAAAAATGCCGTGCTCCGGAAGCCGTTTACACAATCTAAGCCACTGATGATGATGGAGAAGGGGGGGGGGGACAAAACAATTCATATTATGATCCGGGCGCTACCTAACCTCGATACGCCACTGAGCCTTAGCCCCTTTTTTTTTTCAAGTGTAAACTTCAAAACCTCGAAATGCTTTGACAAAATTTCTGCAAAAGATTAAATGGCATAATATATCGGAACATTACACAAATTATTTACTAAGTATGGCACATGAAAAAAGGAAAGATAAATCAGAAAATAACAGTGAAGAGTTGAGAAGTTGTTCGAAAGAAGAGTTTGTGTTGTTTAAATAGTTATCACTCAGCAGAATTCAAATCTCGTACTAATCGTGCCCTCAGGTAACTATCTACTGAGAAGGGAGGAAAATTAGAGGTGGGGAAGGTTTGAAGAGTTACGACGAAAAACGCGTGGAATGTATTTTGAAGTCAGTAATGTAAATATCGTAAATCATTTGATATTACAGATACCTGTTCATAGGGGAGCCATGAGCTGCTTGGGTAAGTTGTTTTTCAGCCTCCTGAAACAAATCGGTTTAAAAAATTAATTTTACGGTTGTGCTCTTGCAGTCTGGTGAAACTGGACACATATGATGGAGGGTTACGAAGTAATGAGAATATAGTACAGTATGTCCACTCTAATCGTGGCCCAATAGCTAATTTCTAAACCGGTAAAAAAGGCATACACTTGCAATTGAAAAAATGATTTAAATGACGCACAGAATTATATTTCATGCCATTTGTGTCGATAAATGTACTAATGAAAAAATAACGAATTCTAAACTTTTAAACAGTGTCCCGGTACTATTAGTCATATTTAGTAAAATATTCTTGACCAATAAGATACTAAACAAAAAGTTCCACTCTTCCGAGACTAAAACTGACTGAGTCATGAAGCTTTGACTCTCACAATTTTAAGCCAATCACCGATCGCCTCGATCGAGCTCTGTCCGCTGATTGGAAAATTTTCCTCGAGCTTGGCATTGAAAAGATGTAAAACTGTCTAAAATAGTGATATTCAAAGCTTCATGACTCGGCCAGTTTTAGTCGCAGAAAAGTGGTACTTTTTGTTTAAAATATGTCAAGAATTTTATGCTAAATATAAATAATAGGGCCACAGGAGTGTCTAAAAATTTAAGACTTTTAAATTTTTCAGTAGTATATTTATTAAAAATATAATTCTTTATGTCATTTAAAGCATTTTTTTTTTAACTTGAAGTACATATGCCTATCTCTAACGGTTTAGAAATTAGCTATTGGGCCACGATTAGAGGGGGCACCCAGTATACAGTGACGAACCTCGTCAATTATTCGCAACTTGGCATGCTTTGTAAAGTAGATTCTACCTAAATGATCTAACACAGAAGATATCATCAGAAAGAAAGAAAAGCGACCCCACGAAACACCGTTACAACGGAGTAAATCCGTGCTCAAGTGACAAACAAGGTAAATCACGGCAATTTAATTTTGAAATCCACTGCACATTTTGAAAGGAAGCAAAAAAAAACAAAAAGTGACGTCACAACACATAACACAGTATGCAGTTCAATGTTAAATGACATACGCGGTTACATTTGTCATGTTACAGTGACGTCACAGCTATCGACACCGTTTGAAATAGTGTGCCGTGGAACTCCGATGATCGGTACCTCGACAGTCTTAGTTGCAAGGATGCACTTCATGCTAGTGGAAGTACATTTCTAAAAAATCAACTCCCTAATAGCTGGGATAACATTTTTTTGTGATACTTTACTGACCAATGGTATTCTCTCACAGTGTATTCATTGACTCAGGTAGCACAACATGTCACACGATACTGTGCAATACTATTCGATACTATATAATATTTTACGGTATTGTAAAATATCATGCAATATTGCAAATATTGGGCAACTGCGGAAGTTCATCTTTTGAAAGGAGGCATTTCAGGAGATTTAACTTTCATATATCGTCCACTAGATTATAAATAACGGATACTATATGGAATCTATAATCATATGTGTCAGATGCAATAAAAGACATTCCTAATTTCAACACAGTTGAATAATACAAATTTTTATATTCCATGTTTTTTCTGTATTATTAGCATTTCACAAACTTAACTCTCCGCGTTTTAATCCAATGGTATCAATAAGGAATCTAAAACATAGAACCATTCAATGCGATTCTTACAAAGCAACAAACATCTACCATCTAAGAAGTTATATATAGATTTGACAAAGAACTGATATATGTATGTACTAACGCTTTCACACCTGCAAACATAAGTTATACAACATCACACGCAATGGGAAACTGTCACGAGATATTGGAAGGCATTGTTATGAATGCCACGCATTATTCATTCTCGCACGACAGAGAAGAATGTGTTTATTCCGAAAAGAGATGATCGAAGTATTCGTTTCGCCAACGATCGAAAATGGAATTTCGAAGTATACATTTTAATATGAAGGGGGAGAGTACCGATCGCTAGAAAAATATAATTCAGTTTTTACGATAGAATCTAAGATGTGCGCTATTAAACTCCGAAACTTTATTAAAACCCTTGCGTTTCCGTATTTGATGTCCAAAGCAATTAAACATTCGTATAAGTTTTAGAGATCAGAATAGCTTTATCGTTGTAAACAGTTAACAACTTCTCCCACACACGCTTAAACATTTTCATGCAACTGTACGGGGACTACAACGTACAACGGGGACTGTAACAGCGTTAACTACGAGTTGTTTTAATGCATTCAATTCATGTGAAGTCACAATAAAAAAAATGGCATCTAAATCTTTAATATGCATCCTACGCATGCGCCTGTCACCAAGTATCTTTTGCTACAGTTTGCTCTAAATTTTTGAGTAGGGGAAACAAAACAAAACAAAAAAACCCGCTAATGTTTGGTTTTTGGCTGTAACAAAGTAAATAAAAATTAGACGATTGTCATACAAAAACATTATTTTTTTGAAATTTCCAACCAGCAAATTCTGAGTAATTAAAAGAAATAATTATGAAAATTTGAACAGCAGTTTTTAAGCGAACAGCATATTCTGCGTACTTACAGGCATAATTTTTTCCAAAATAGAAGTGTAAACATTTATTAATTTGTAAAAAATAAAAAAGTAATCCAATAAATAATTTAAGTGAAGCTAACTAAATATATTATGAATTAAACAAAAAAACGCATAAATTAAATTTAGATACGCCTTACTCATACGCCAAACACGTCCGAGTCAGATTTAAACAAAAAACAATATTAAACATAATTAGACAAAATTTAAGAAAAGAAATAAAATTGTATTATCAAAGAAAACATAATGTAATAAATGAACAGTTATTTCACACATCAATAGAATTTAGTTTTAAGTTACGAGTAGTAACTACATGATGCACAGATTTCCACATTTGAATTAGCATGGGTCACTTTACGTTTATCACGTTTTAATGAATTGATTCAATTAATGGAAAATATCAAAATTATATTTTAATTCACAAAAATGAAATGTACCCGTAGAAAATGGTCAACATTACTCATTCTTCAAATCATTTGATATATTAACAACCAATGCAATTCTAAAAAAAAATTGCAATTCTAAACGTTTTTTTTTCAGTTCAAAACCATTTAAGATTTCTCTACCTGGCAATTAAAAGTTCACAAGTTTAGCCTTGAAAAAATAATAAACATAATTATTTTTCCGTCTAACACTAACTTTTTTTAGCGAAACAATATAATAGAATAATACTTCATAATTATTGAATTTCGTCTGTTAAATATTTCGCACATACGTATTTTATATCGCATGAAGAAAAATAACATCAAGAGCACCAAATCATAATTCTATAATAAATTCGGATTTTCACTTAGAAGATGTGAAAAAGGGGATAAAAGAGCACGTTGTAAAATTAGAACGCATGAGATCAATTCCAAAACCTGTTATATATTATGCTAATTCCATTGCTTTCTAACAGCCTTACTAAAGCAAGCGCAAGCAAAATTAATCGATGCAATTTATTTGAGAAAAAACTTGTAGAAGCCATTTTCAAATTAATGACTCGACACTTAATAAGCCTCATAAATACCAAATACCGATATCAAATATCAAAAAATAAATTCAGTAGGCGCACAGGTGGGCAGATAGGCAAGAAATGAGAGCGAAGGTTGGAAGTTGTCCAGTTACGGTTATTCTCAAGGTCGTAGGCACGGAGGAAAGGAAACATAAACGATTATAATAAATGCCTGCAAAAATATCTTTCTAAAATGTCTATCCACTAAAATATTATCTACTGGCATGCAATACGAACAAGTCACCATACGAAATACCACTATAGAATAGCAGTTCCATAAGGCATTTCACATTACAATTGTAATTGATAGCAATGAGATAAAAATGAATTAGATTAGTATTAACTTCCCCTTATGGGTTATAAATATGACGAGAAAAATAACCGATAATTAATGAATAAAATAATTAACATGTTTTAATTATCTATATATTTAAAATAATTTGGTAAAAAATTCTTCACCAAGTCCGCCAGCCTCTACTACCCGACCGATTTTGACAATTTTTGTTTCATATGAAAGCTTATGACATCTAGATATGTCATCAAGGGTCGCCTGTCCCCCCCACCCCATTTTCGAACAAAATCGAAAAAACTCTTTCCCACTGTACATTTTATATGGGGAAAAATCTTTGGAGAATTCGCTAGCAACAACCACCCGACGGATTTCGAATTTTTTTTTTAATTGAAAGGCTAATGATGTCTAGATATGTCATCATGGGTCGCCTGCCCCCCCCCCCCCCCTTTTGAACAAAAAAAAAAAAAAAAAAAACTTTTCCACCACAGTCTCTACATGTTTTTTCGATTTCGTTCGAAAATGGAGGTTGATGGGGGCAGACGACCTTTCATGACATATCTAGACGTCATAAGCTTTCATATGAAATAAAAATTATCGAAATCGGTTAGGTGGTTGGGGCTGGGGAATTTCTACAAGTTTTACCCATAGACAATGAACAGAGGAAAAGTGTTTTTTCGATTTCGTTCGAAAATGGAGGGGGGTGGACAGACGACCATTGATGACATATCTAGACTTCACAACCTTTCAAATGAAAAAAAAAAAAATGTCGAAATCGGTCTGGTGGTTGGGGCTGGCGGACTTGTCTGAGGGTTTTACCATATTATTTGAAATATATAGATCCCAACAGTTCCACCACAATGGCGTGTCAAAAACAATGTAAAATACTTATTGTAGGTGATGGAAACTGTTTAGTTAGGGCGATTTCATTCTGTATTTATGGATCCGAAGACTTTTATGCCGAAATTCGTGAAAAATTTATTAACAAAACATTACAACTAGATGAGGTTTACTGAAAGATTCTACAATTTTAAAGGAATCTGTTGTCTACAAAGAATATGAAATCTACTATGGTTTTATGGACTGTTCCACTGATCTTCATGCAGTATTTAAAACTAAAAAAAGTAGTGGCTGAGAGCCTCGAAGTAGCGAGGTGGCAGGAATAGTGCTGAGCAAAGTGGGTGCTGGTCGTGAAACCGCCCGTAGAGTGGCTAGTTTTATTATAAAGTTATATCAAATCTCAATATACAGACTTATTTTTAATATACTTTAACCCATTAAAAATCCTTCGCGGAAAATTTCTTATGAAAATTCGTTCATGTGATGATTATGCAAAGATTTTTTCAGCAATATAAACATACTCTTCATGAAATAAAAGTTATAATTTTATTCTAATGAAATATTTACAAATGGAAGATCAGTTAGTATTTTTGAAGATGAAAAAAATGTATTTATTTGAAATTGCCGAATACCGATTTTATAAAAGATTTTTTTTAACGATAACCGAATTTTATTAAGGTGATAGCAAACTAATATAAATATATTCATGCACATTTTTTATATGATTAAAGCTATGAAAATATTTATAAAAAAATTAAAACGAATTATTTTTACACAGGAATAAATTTTACTATAAGGCCAACTATATCGATTTCAAATGAGAGTAGTTTGAATAATGCGAAAACTATTTCAAAACATAGTTCATTCACAAAACTGGAATGTACTACTAATAGAAAGTTACCGAAACGGTTACTCGTCAAGGTCGTAGGTAGGGCGGAAATGAAATGCAATTGATACCAACAGCACGTAAAAATATCGTTCTATTCTAAAAGCGTATCCACTAAAACATTTACTACCAGGCACTACTAGCAGGGCATCATACCAATCGCCACGGTATCTCAAGCAGGGACGCTACAGAACTATGAAGGTATCGGTCCAACCCCATTTTGCACCACAACTGCAACTGATAGTAATGAATTAAAAAAAAAAGAGGAATTAGAGAGTAGCATTAACTTCCGCTTTCCACGCTTTCGCGGAGGTACGGGGTGTGATATAATGATTTACTAACTAATGTAACATTGTGCCTCGGTTCTGAATGGGCGATTTTTAACACGCCCTGAAGGCCCAGTCATTACCAAACTACCGATACAGCACGCATTGCTTGCTTTAATCATTTAGTAGGAGCGCGCGTACACTCTTTCTCCATGTTTGAGAGTATGGAAAAGCGATGTTGATCAATGGGTCGACCTCAATGTGGCCCAATCGATTTTTCCCATACAAATCTATTTTTGGCAGGAAAACGGTAGACTTTTGATAGCGAAGCGGAATCGCAAAACCTCAATGGTTAGAGCGGGAGAAGACTTGATAACGCAGCAATAAAGTGAAGAGTCTATTAGAAAAATGGGGTTTGAAAAGACTGCTAGAATAGATTTTTTTGTTCTAACTAGATTACGGGATTCTTATGTCTTTTTTCTTTCTTTGCGGGAGAAATCTAAAGAGATAAAAGTTATCGCCGCTTTTATCAGATGGACGAGACTGATACTGGTAGGAGAGAGAGAGAGAGAGAGAGAAAAAAAAATAGTATTTAAGGACTAGGGAAGTATTTACTGAGAAAAAAAATTAATGCCTTTCCTATGATATTGACCAGCAGGCAAACGTTTAAGCCGTATTTTATGTGAATGACGTCGCAAATATTTAAATGGAGTTAGAAAGAGGCTATACATTAGAAGCTATAAATCTTGTAATAAAATGCATTAAACTCCTCCCCCCCCCCCATTGACGGGCTTGTGTTCATAGGGCGTGCTGTAAAGGGAGAGTGCGGAGACACAATTTTTGGATGCGCAGTGACCGGCCAATTTAGCTATTTGTGGGTTTATCAACCCTATATGCCACTTTCCTTTTTAACCCAAGTCACCTCACTCACCCAAAGGGCTTAGAGTATTTTAAAGATCGGAGCGGAAAGGTCGCAGTTTTCTTTTGTAATTACTCTTAAGTTATCCTTTATATTCTACCGAAGGCGCCACAAGAACGTGGACGAGAAGCCGCCAGATAAGTAAGTGGGGTCTCGCTTCCCCAGTGGGTACAATAATGGTTTGGGGTTGAGTTACCTCTACTCCGATGACGAGACGTACCTCTTATGGGAGGAGTTGAGCCTAGGCCAGTGACAGCCGTTAGGACTCCACCCTCAGCTCCCATGCTGATGTCCAGACGACTATTATTCAGATGACCCCGAATGCCTAGGCAGGCGGAGCTAGCTCTTTCCTAGTTATTAGAAATTAATCCCCTCCGGAGTGGGAGACCTGGACTACGAGAATGAGAAGTCGCCATATAAGTAAGCAGTTTCTCAGTTCCCTTGTAAGCACAATAATGGTGGTGAAGATGATTAAGAGACCCATCGACGATGACGGGACGGAACGTTCCTCCTTGCGAGGATTCGGAGCATGCGACGTTCGTAATGGGGTCTATTTTGCGTGGTTCTTAGTTTCTTTATTGTTATTTGCAGCTTTCCGGTCATTCAGTCACTCTGCATAAAACGGCTGGTCAAAAATTTCTCATTTATGATTATCAAAAATTTAAGACGATCAAACTGCATTGTTGTTGACGAAATTCACATGAAAACGTAACAACTTAGAGATTTTATAAGTAATGAAAAATCTTTTCTCATTACTTTAGTGCCATTATTTATTATTTTACCAAAAAATCAAGCTAGCTGCTACAGAATTCGCAAGAAAAAGCAATGTTTCCAAATCAGTTGAATAAATCTTGCATACAGAAACATTGATTCAATGCTAGAACAACTGTATTAAAACTAGCAATTCCTTACTGTTCCCGATAAAGAAAATTTTAAAGCAATAAACATTTCATGATTAGAATAATCACTACAAAAACCTTAACACCAGACGCGACTATCTGCAATCACATCAGCTTCTTAAGCTCTTATCAGCCTTATTAAAACTGCAAAGAAAGGTTATCTCAAAACATTTAGAAATAGAATTCTAAAAGAAAGCGAGTTTAAAATATTTCTTGCTCTATCTCACAAAAATTTTAATTCTGAAAATCTATCGCGCAGAAAAAGCGGAACAGTTACTTTCAGTGGCAATTAAAAGATTATAAAAAATAAACAAATTTTAGAAGAGTTACTCCCTGCCTTTCTCTTATATTACATAGATGGCGCTTATTTGTGTAACTACACTAAACCCTCGATTCAAAGGACTTCGGATTAACGGGCAGAATTTGACTAATGTTATTGATCTTTTTTGCATGCTTTTGATAAGCAATTATAAGATTAGGGACATTAAATATTCTACATTTACATTATGCTCAGAGTGCTCAATAATAGCATGCTATTTCAAATATTGTTCATAGTATAATTCACGATTTAACGAACTTTCGATTTGACCGATGCCTTCATATCTTAAGAAGTCCATTAAATCGAGGGCTGTTTACAGTATAATGTAGAAAACCGAGTACACATTTTAAAAAGGTGCTTCTTCCCATTAACGGAATCGGTTCTAAATTTGACAAGATATAAATTTTAATGAAAAAGATCAAATGCCAAATTTCATTCATCAAGTTGGACTCGTTGCGTTTAAAAGTTATCTCCACATGCACATGGATAGACAGAAAGTCGACCTCGTGGACGGATTTCGTCCAAAATCCGACACAGATATACAATTCTAGCGTAATAGCCACATGACAAATTTCATCCATATAACAAGTTGCGCTTCTGAGTTCACACACACAAAGACAGAAAACACATCAATAATGCCAAAAATTCTACCTAGATACAGGGATGTAACAGAGCCAAAATTCCGCAAAATCTTGAGAATGAATTTTTTTTTTTTGATGATTACAATACTTTTCCTTCGTCCGTTTTGTAATACGAGAAAAGTAGAGAACAGTGATACTTCTGAAATAGCAAAAACTAATCTAATTGCTAGTCAATTATTATCAATTCAAGTAACCATTTTTATCAGCTGATGGTATGCAATAAAAAGGGTGTAAATTGACGTATCCTAGTCTCACTCTATCAAACACAGAAAAAGAACAAATGTAATTAAAGGAAACGTTACCTACTTATTGGATATGATCAGAACACAGCTCAATTTCACACACACATTGCAATGCACGATAATTCCTTTTTAAACCTCACACCGACCTACTTTGTGAACAGAATCTATTAGTTAAAAGGTTTTTATGGGAGAATTGGTATCATGCCAAAAGAGAAGCATAAAAAATATCCAGAAGCATTTACTGCCTTTTTTAGTAGCAAATAATCAACCACTTTGCATTTGAGTGAGATGGTATGTTAAACCACCAACTGCGAACAATCGACTGATCTGAAATGGACCAAATATTTGGTTAACTTGTTGGAGTATGAGTTAAATGTTAATTATTAAATCAATATAAAAAATAATTACTATTGTTTTATAATTAGTGAACAGGTATTTTGTTATAAAACTAAATTTAGACATGACAGACTAACAATGCTTTAAAATTCGAAGTCAGAAATTAAAAACAGCATCCATAAGGGCAAATAAGTCAGGTTTTGAGTCTAAAAATCACTAAGTATGAAGGGGGAATTCCAGTGACAATTGTTTGTGTATATATTGCTTTCTAACACTCTCAATACTATAACTGATTTCGAATAGCTAGAAACTACACTCGAAGTGTCAAAGTATCTGCAATCCCAGAATTTATTTATCCTAGACCTATGCGACACTAAAATTTCTAAAATTATTTGTGAAAATTATGATTTAGCATTCTAAAACAGGTATCTTAAACTTTCTCCACTCTTGGCACTCGATTTGGAGAGGGGATAGCCCAGCATATAATTAACCCCAATAGGGAAAATAAGGTAGGCCAATGAAACATTAATTAATGACATATAAAAGGAAATTGAGGTAAATATATTTATTTATCATCTGCAAACTTTTAATGAGACGCTTCAAATCAAGATAGTTACAATCATTTTTGACACCAAATGTCAAAAATTAAAAATATTTTCATGATATCACGAATTTTATGAGCACTGCTCTAAGCCAATGCGAAAAAAATTCTGTTACTAAAAATATCATCACAATCATTTTTTAAACTGTTTTATTAATTTTTAGAAAGTGGAGCCAATTATACCATATGAGCGGATACTTCGGGCCAACTAATGTACTAAACGAACATAAATTTAAAAAAAAGTCCAGGAATGATTCTCACGTGCAAACGACTGGAATCGACAGAAAAATCCAATTTAATCATAGCAGAGACACTTTCCAAGAACAGCTATTTTATGGCACGAAAATATGTGCCATTTCACCAATAAGTGCATTGTTTTTGTTCGCGCGTATATCAGCTATCAGCCAAAGTAAATATAAAGGTTTTTCTTTTTTTTCACTTTCTTTTCAAGATTATGGCCAGAAGAAGGCATAAATAATAGCGTGTAGCCGATTCCAACAATCAGCGGCACATACCAACCGTATCTAAAGATCGACGCACACGCTATATTGCTATTGGGGCAGGTAAACACAGCAGTTAACGTCCGATAATTCGAGAGCGTGACTTCCTTTTCCTGTGGGACAGTGCAGAAATCGATAGGCACTTGGGAGAATATGCTGCTGAATTTTTTAATACGACAGCAAAACCTCCACAGCAATTATGTAATGAAAAATTCCTTGAATAAACCAAGAATACACAGCAGAATGATAGCGAACACAAGCGACTTCAAAGATTTGAAATTGTAATTTTTGTGGCAAACCACTGCCGATATATGGAATTTTCAATGCGTAATATGTAAATAAGATTTTTTTCTTTTAAAAAAAAGAGACAATGAAATAGATACTTATTAACAATCCTCCCCCTCCCCCCCCAAAAAAAGGAAGAGGTAGAAGCCTAAATAAATATCTTTTGCTATTACTTATATACCCTCCCCTCAACTTACGACCATGAGAAATAAAATTCAACATAAAACAAAATTCCAGGTTGTATTTTTTTTTTACAGTAAGTACAATAAAGTACTTAATATGTATTTTTCACATTATGTACAGTAATTATACGTTCATAGATTGAATTTTTGTGTTTTATGTACATTATGTTTCAATTTAAACATGTTTAAAAATATAAATCCGACTTATGCCTATTTCGACCTACGAAATGTCAATCGGAACGGAACTCGGTCGTAAGTCGAAGAAACACTGTTCTCAGGGCCGCCGAGAGCCGAGATTTACTTTTATAACGAAATGTGGTTTTCATGTCTTTATGATAAATTTTATTATATTAGACATGGCAAAGGGCGGCGCAAGATACCTTTGTCAGCCGGGCAAGGAAACAATATGACGTCCCATCCCAACAAACGATTTTTTTTTTTAAATTCTACAATGCCTCTATTCTAAATGCCAAACAAATTTTTACTTAGAAACATCCATGTTTTATCTGCAAATATGACTTAATATTACAATGAGAATTTTTAAACTTCATATATATCAAAACAAACAAGATACAATGTAACATCTTGATTAAAGGTGAAATGTCGAATATCTGAGTCAAGGAAAAGACGTTAATTGAGTCACTCTTCTTTTGTTCAGTCATTGAGGATATTTCTTCATGGGTAAAGGATTCAGTTCTTACTTAGCTCCATGACCAGAATAGAAGAGGTAACGCGCGAAGCAGTGCGACGTTGTTATTCGTTTACATGCTGGAGTGAAAAAGGACAGATAGGAATGCGCAGAACACTGTAAGTACCCAGAGAAGAGAATTTTCCCGGAACGACACGCGACTCGAAAAGAAAGTTATAGTGCGCATATTAAGATGAAAGTAGATGTAATTAAAATGAGGTGTCGTTAAAAGATTATTTAAGAAAGTTAAAAAATTAAAATATCACAATTTCATATAAGATTATATAGTAGTATTATTGAAACTAAAAATAATATATTCAACAAATTTATATAAAAAATATATTTTCCGTTTTTCCAAAGCGCTCTTAACAACAATTAAACAATTATTTTCCTTCACGCTCACGCTTTTACGCAAACGCCGACTTCAGTGCCATGGGCAGTTACCCGATTTGCCCGGACCGGATAGCATAGGCCAGGGGCAGGGAACATTTTTGCATAGAGGAGGAATCTTTTTGCACTGAAATGCCTCATTAAATTTCTGAAGTAGGGCAAGAAGCCGCAAGAGCAGAATTTTAAAGGTTATTGTTCCGTAATAATTACTATATTATAGACAATTATATTATTTCAATGCATTTTGTAAATAACCGGCAAGGTCGCATAAGAAACTCAGGAAGGCCACAAGTGGCCTTAAGGCCGCAGGTCACCATCCCTGACATAGGCTATTCATAGTCTTTTACAGACATAATATGAATCCGACTTAAACGATTAAAAGACTATATGGTTTCAATTTGTCAACAAATGGCTGAAAATGGTCAAATCACAAATACCAGCCTACAAAACTGATGCAACACCTTAACTTTATTCATAAGAATAAAATATTTTATTGCTTCTTTAAATGCCAGATTTCACCCAACAATTAATTTCAATCATTACGTCAAATTTTTACTACAAAAATCTTGCTTATAACACGAAATAGTGTAGAAAATAGCAGTTGCGCAACTTCAGATTCAGTGCTGAACTGTTATTAATCAAAACTGGTTATAAATTTAAAAACAGCCTAAAATATATTTAATTTATGGTGGAAAAAAAACAGAGAGAGAGAGAGACTGTGAGACTGTTTACATGGAAAAGTTGATTGCATAGAAAATGTCTGCGAGACATTGCTATATTATATGGATAACGATTGACAAGAGATATAAAAGCTTAGCACTGCCAGTCACCAAAAGCACGGAAGTTTGATCACTACTTAAATTACGAAACCTTCATCCCCCACTACATCGACGTGTTATTTTAACTTTCAAAACGCCAAAAAATGTAAAAGAATACAAATTCATAACACAATATACGGTATCTGTTCCAAATTTAAAACAGCGAATAATTAAATGTGATATTTGATTTTTTTAAACCAGTGATCTTATCAATTTACTAGTTACAAAATATCACTGCGCAGCTAACGATGGGTATGACAGATTTAACAAGTTCTCATTAAATCAAAAGGATAATAAATTTATGCACAGTTGCCGAACACAAATAGAAAAGCAGCGTAGAAAAATAGAACATCGCATACTTGATAACGAAAGGAAGTATAGCGGTGTCAAGGACAAAAACTTTCAAAAGGACGAAACAGATGAGTTCATTTCGATAAGGAATACCGAAGTCTTTTGCAAAACAACCTTAAAGATCGCAGTTAAAGATGCATATAAAATGACGCACAGAACAGGCAATCACTGGTCTCATCTATAACTTGAAGAAAAAAAGTATTACACAGGAAAAATGGTTTTAAAATATTACGAAACAAGAACAGTATATGATGCCGGCATCTAAATTGGACTTTAGGGAAAATGTAAAACATTTATACAAAAATTGACAGATATTCCAAAAGTGCACACTAATTCATAACACACAGAGTTCGTGAAGAGCACGACAACGGGACTAAAAACGGTGATACAAAGCGCTTCTATTCCGTTAAGTCACAGATATTGGGCATGGAAGAAGTCTCGGTTCACATATACAGCAGAACTCCGGGAAACCGAAACTCAGGAATCCGAAATTTCGGATAATCTGAACATCTTTTTCTCAGTTTTCAGAAAATTTTTTACTGAAAAATGAAGAAAAAATAACAATTAGGAATCAGAAACAAAGTCAATGTTTATTCCTAACTTAAAAGAAGCATTCGAACTTGGTCTTTAAGAATAAATACAACTCCTTAATTAGTAGAAACAAACTCAGATGTCTTCTTTTTACCTTCAACTTGTTGGCCAACTTGTGCCTGCGAATCGCCGGTGCTCTTTCCGTATGCCTTCACAGGGCACCCAGAGTCAATACTCTACTGCATTTGGTATATTAAGAGTATTTTGCCGAATCTCCCGGATAATCCGAATTTCCCGGAATCCGAACAAAGGTCAGTCCTACTTAGTTCGGATTCCCGGAGTTCTAGTGTATCAGTAAAAGAACTAGTGGGAGTGTTTTCTCGATACTACTCACACATTATGGCTTGTTATGGGTTTATCTTCGTCGTATACTGAAGAGAATCGAGTATGCAATTTTGATCTCTTCCCGATGACCGAATGAGTCCAAAATTTGCAATAGATCTACAATTAAGGTGTTAAGGTCAGATAAAATTTATTTATCTAGCTTATTGCGTTTTTAAGTTACCGCTTTCACATACACAAGAATAGACGAACGGACCGAGCGATCGTCGAAACAACAGATAGTCAACCCTATGACAGATTTACTCAAAAATTTGACTCAGATCAACAATTCCAGTGATAAAACCTTATGCCAAATTTGTCTAGTTCGTGGCGTTTCAAAGTAACCGAGCAAACATTCACATGGACGGAGAGACAGACTTCCCTTTGACAGATTTCGCCCAAAAATTGCAACTTTTGTATAAATACGGAATAACAAATTTCATTACTCTAATATGTTTCGATTTTGAGATATCGTGTTCACATATTAACTGACAGACGTAATAGTAAAAATGTGTTTTTCGGACTCGGGGAGGTCTAAAACGTGGAGATTCATCAAAATCTCGAATTCAACTTTATGATTACAACATTTTCCCTTCTTATAAAACGAGAATGAAGAATAAGGCATTAATACTGCATTTTCAGGAGAGCAATTCGCTAATATCGTATTCTTTAATTTGCCTCAAGGCGGCAACGGCCTACCAAAGACGTGTTGTATTTCATCAAATCTTATGCGGCTATTAACCATTTTTAGAGTTTTTCACCAAACTAATTGAAGCTAATATGCAATATGTTAACTCATTCTTTTTATAATGAACTGAAGGCATATGTATCTCCTTTATGGTATAATTCGTATATCGTCATCGCTCACACTAAAGTCACTAGGTGCAAAATTGTAGTTTCGAGAAGTGGTCAGTTTCAACTTGATAAATTTTGAGTCATTATGATAAACAGTAAGAATTATTTTGCAGATTTCTATTTTCTGCGGTTGATTTACTAACGTTTAGATAACAAGATTCTATCACGAAATAATTAATTGGAAATTCCTATTGACTGCAGTAGTCCGTCAAAAGGCTTTTGTGCACCTAGTGACTTCTGTCTGAACGACGACGATATATTTTATTATGCTCGTATCTAAAATGAGTTGATATACTTTCAAAGAAAAGGATGAAAAAGGCACTGAATACATAATTAGAAGAGACAAAATTTCATCTTTAACACGTTAATCGTCGGATGAATCGGATACGATTCATACCTAACGGCTAATCAGATGACTCCTTCTCTACTGTTGTTAAGAGATAGCAGAGAAGGGGTCATCTAATTAAATAGATGATTCAAATCTCGGACGCGAGTCGTGACAGCTAACGTGTTAAGAAATGAAGTCACATCTAATCAATAATCAATAACACCAAATAAATAGTTTGTTGAAAACTTTCAATTCGAAATTTAGATTTATCATTCGTTACTTCAGCAAAATATGCAGCAGACTTCCATTTTCACAACTTCTTACGTATAATCAATCGCATGAATTATAATCAAATGATCCGAGCATACGTTTAAAGGAGCAACAATTCCAATCACATGATAGATAACGCGCACTTATGCTAGCTATGGATAATATGGAAGAAAGAAGATGTTCTGCAGATTTCCGTCCGATTTGTCGAGCAGTGTTCATCGATATTGGCAAACGATATTACGCAACTTTACACTGTTTATAGAGTGAACTTTCAAAGCGCCTAGATCATAGTAAAAGCGAAAGACATTCGATTATTATCTTAAGAAATCCAATGCAATTGTCATGCATAACTTCTAACTGCTATGATTTTACGAAATTCAAGATTACGAGCTTTTCAATTTTAAAAAATCGTTCTCCACTTTTTTTTTTTCATTGATTGGTGGCAAACGAGGCCAACTTCCATATTTTAAATCGTCATTTTTAATGAAGGTATCACAAAAGATGATATAAAGTGATCGAAATCTAATTTCAATCATACAACAAAATCTTCAATTGAGCCTTAACGAAATCCCATGCCTATCGGACAAAGAATTTAAACAAAGATTAGAAATTTAAAGATTTTCATTTTCAAGAAGCAAATATCTAAACATAGAACCAAAGCAACTACTTGCTACAGTCAATGACAACTGAAGTTGAGAGTCCATGGAAAGTTAAGAAAGACTCCTAATTACGAAACAAGTGTTTCAGCGCATCTTACGACAATAAAAGGAGTTTCAAATAATTAAACTTTCGTTTAAATACAAAATCTTATAGCATAAAACAACGATTATTAGTGTTTAGAACTGAATTCTGTTGAAATATATCAATAACTTAAATACATTAGGATCGTATGCAGAACTATTTAACCAAGCGTAATGATGCACCACGTAGTTTGCCGTAGTGTCAACTTGAGTAATCACTGATTATAATTTTTCCAAGAGTTGTGTTGAAGAAGTTAACAGTTCTGAAAATTTACAGACAAAAAGTTCTTCTTTTAGCCTAACTTCTAACTAATTCTTCTTTGATTTTACAAGATAAATCTATTACAAGTAAAATTCTCAGAAAAAGACTGAACTGTCAACAAACACATAACAGCAACAACAATGAACACAACCTGATTAGTTGCAGAGAAAGGCACACACATCCAGCTGACTATATTCATCAAAAATACTGCGTGATGATGTCATAGTAATGGCACTGAAAATTAACTGACTGTTGTCCTTTTTATCGCTCATAAAATAAAAGGGATGAATCATAGATAGTTTGTGGTATTCAATTATTCCTACATGGACGACGTCAATATACTTCTGGGTTAACGCACCGACTTTTACAGTCAACCGTTCTACAAAGATCAAAGTAACAACTTTATACGTTTTCTCAAAGATGATCACATAATTCTCAAAACTAACATGAAATATTATCGACAATGGCACACATATGCAACTTGTTAAAATATTGGTTAAGACACTGTCCGGTTTTATAGCAGTTCTTGAAATGGAGGTTGGCAATTATTCTCCTTTAAGCCATTATTCGGCAAGTCATCATGATCCTAGTTACAACGGTACAATCGTTGCGCAAGAGCAAATTTCTATTGACATCTTAAATTAACGTTTCTTTTGAGGCTACATGAGGGCTACTTTTGGGTGGACCTCGTAATTTTGAGTTTCAGCCTAATGACCTAAACAATATGCGAAGCACTGTTAAACTCTTCAAATATCCATGCCACACCAACCAGATGACCAATTTAATGTGTACTAGGCCCACATACCCGGAGGATCTCTAAAATATATCTTATCTGGTTCGAATCGGAATGAAACTTCAACAAACACTGGTGGACAAATGCTAAGGGCCATTTTTAAGATTTCCAAAAATTTGGACTTCATAGGAATGCAATGGTTCGCAATCAGTTGCGGAGAATCATTTTACAGTGAAGGTTCGTCACTAGGACATTTAGGGGACCATCAACAAATTGATGAAGACGAAAATTATTTTGGCCCACCCCGTTTCACAGAAAGCTGAGAATGAGTTGAAACTTTCATCAATGGTTTTGTTTGATGCACAAAATGTTTACATGTATTTTTTTAAAATTAGCAAAAATATTCGTGAAGATATAAAAGTTTCTTTAAAAAATCCCTAATTTTTTCACATGTTTTTCGTTTATAATATGCAGAGTTTTCAACCAAATTGTACGAAACTTACAGAATATTTGACAATGTGTAAAAGAAGTTTTGTATTAAAAATTTGAATCCAATAATTTGAATATTACAGGAAATAAGAGTATTTGTAGTAAATTTTTTCACTGCGCATGTGTGAAACGTAGCGAAATTTTTCGTTCATAACTTCAAAGACAGATATATAGGGCGATTTATATAAAAATTCCAGTTCAATATCGTTAATATTCAGAAAGATATCGGCATTGCAGCGAGAGGAATTTCGGTATACCCTAAGAGAAGATAAATGATGAGGGTTCTTGGACAAATTGATATTTTTTAAATTCGAATCTTAGAACAGGAATATTGAATTTTATGGAAGTTGAACATCCGCAACACTCATTTAATAAATTAAACACATAACTTAAATTGCATTTCGATGATAACTATTCGAAGATTCAAGTTTAATAAATTTCAGTTTGTTTGCATGGACCCTTATCATTTAGCTTCTCTTAGAGTATACGGAAATTCACCTAGTTGCAATGCCGATATTTTTCTGAATATTAACAGTATTGAACTGGAATTTTTATATAAGTTCTCCAATATATCTGGCTTTGAAGTTATTAAAGAAAAATTTCGCAACGTTTCGCATTTTCAGTAAAACATTATTTACTAAAAATACTATTATTTCCTGTAATATTCAAATTATTTGATTCAAATTTTAATACAAAGCTTCTTTCACATATTGTGAAATATTCTGTAAGTTTTTTTAAAATTTGGTTGAAAACTCTGCATATTATAAGCAAAAAACATGCGGAAAAATTAGGGATTTTTTTGAAAGAATCCTTTATATTTTCACGAATATTTTTACTATTTTTACGAAAATGCATGTAAACATTATATACATAAAGTAAATATTATGAAAAATTCAATAAAAGATTTCTGAAATATTAAAGGGAACACAAAATGGACTCTATTAGGAATAAGAATCATGCATAAAGCTAACAACTTTTAACAGAGGATGAAGTTAAACGATTTATCAATGTTACATTGACTGACATTAGAAGGAAATATTACTGCAAGAAGTGTAAAAATGAGAAGAAATTTGTAAAAAGGATAACAAGTCAAAAGTCTCTTCCACCCGCTTTCATTCTTGCAGCTCTAATCCTTATGAGAATAGAGGGCGAAATGTTCTTTTCCTTATTATTATTAGTAGAGATGTAATGTATTGCGCTTTTGTCCATGTTATCATGTGACCACGATAACTAGAGTAATTTTGAATAGATTTTAACCGGCGAGAAATATTTTATAAGGACGGTGAAAATCTATGCCAAGTCCTTAGATCGGCTATCCAGCTCAAAGGTGGTGGAAATGGTTTATGTGGGGGGAGGATTGAAAATTTCATTTCTCCATAACTCCCTTACGATTGAAGATAGAAAATTCAAATTACGCGAATCATTGCCTCATCATAACAAACAACTTTTGTATCGATACTTTTTTTGGTAGCTACAATTGCTTAGAAGTTATGCGCTAAAAAGCCATTTTAAATCCCCTCCCCCAACTTATAATTTCCCTATAGCTCAGTTACGACTAAAGATAGAAAAAATTTCAATTAAGCGAATTATCACCTTATCATAACGAACAACTTTTATAATGAAAGTTTTTTCACAGCTAGAATTGCTTAGAAGTTATAAGCAAAAAAGCGATGTTCAATTCCCCCCAACCCATTTATCTCTTCCCCAAAGCTCGGTTACTCTTATGTGTTAAGAATTTAGTGACTATTATCTCTGTAGCCAGGGAGTTCTCTAAATGAGCCCATTCTTAGTAGTGTTTAAATGTTTAATATGTCATTTTAGCATATGACTAAGTAAGGTTCGCACAATTACAAGGTAACCTAGATTAAATAAATTAATTTTTAAATCTAGAGTCTTTCTTCATTCGTGTCAAGTGTCAATTTCTTGTTACTGTTTCAGATAAGCTGGCTTAATGTCATCCAGGGAATAATTGCACTGCTCGGATGTTTATTTCTTTATGACTCCTACATGTTGAATAATAATGTGTTTGGATATAAAAAAAAAAAAATGAGCAATGCATTGACCAATTATTCTTGCATAACCTTTTAAGTAGAATGATAAAACCTTGATATAGTAAAAAATTAAATGTCATGAAAACAAAATCACGACGTAAATATTGCAATGTGTGGAAACAACAAAGTCATTGGCTATCTTTGTATTGATCAATATGTAATATTTCATGACTTTTGTAACATTAACGTAAAGGAATCTACCTTTGCCTTTCAGCTTGCCAAAAGGGATTTTTTTATTATATGTTGCTTAATACATTTTTTACAAAATAATATTAGTAAATATCATAACTTCCTCTGATTTCAGTATAATTTTAGATTTTGCAAATAATATTAAAATTAATTTTCACTCTTGATGAAAAGATTTGCTTTTCTGATGAATCTCTTCTTACTAGTATGAATTAACTTACAACTGTCATAGTAAAAATGAAGAAAATTATTGTGTCGCAAAAAGTACGACATGTGCTTGCTCATGTAAAACATTAGGTATATCGTACCCGCTGGAAGGTTAAATGTGTTTAAAAAAGAATATTACAAAACTACATTTAAGTACATTCATTAAAAAATCTCCTAACATTTACCCAATTTTAAGTTGAATTGTAAATAAGTGTATTTAAAATTGTTTTATATCTTTTATCATTGTAAAGCCTGAAGTTATGATGCAAGAACAATAATTGTTCAGCATTTTCAGGAAGAAGTCTGTTCCGTTTGGTTTCATACATACATATTAAGTTTCAGAAAATAAATGCTCACTATATACTATGCTTCCAGGAGCTGAAAGATATTTTCTTGCTAAATTTGCAAGTATTGGAATTTTTTTTGTATTTCTTCTTTTTTTTTTTATACAAATTAAGTGGACATTCCACCCTAGCTATTAGAATTTTTTTTTTTATATAAAAGTAGGAATTTACTTCTATAATTTATCAACTGAATTTTCCTTCTGTGCTTGTCACTGTCACGTTCTAGAATGATGACTTTTTTTTTTTATTTCTGTTTTACACTTTTTTTTATTGGAATTAAGATTTTTAAAATATTACAAAAAATGCATCAAGGTGTTAATATTTTTTTTAAATGTGCAAATATATATAAAAAAATTCATCTAAAATTTGAGAAGTATTTTATTTAAAATCAAAATGTTTTTAAAAAGTGCGTATTGCTACTTAAATTATTTATAAAATTACTTTTTATTTTTTAAAATTTAATTAGTAAATATGGATACCATTCTATACAATGAAATACTTATGCATAAAAGGGTGCAATGCAATTGTAGGTTTTAAAAGTTCTGAAGAAATTTTTACAGTTCATGCTTTTCATAATTATGTTTGCATCCATCTGTAACCAAGAATAAAATATGAAAACTAATAGCCATGAAAAATTATATATAAAAAACGAACTTATTTCTTATAAATTTGAATTCAGCATAGTTATGCTATTCACATCTTACAATTTTATTTCAAAATTTAATTATATGATCTTTAATATTACAGAATTCACCTCCAGATTTTTTTTAAAAAAAAGTAGTATTTTTCTCATAAGGGATCAAAAAAGTTATCTATACATTTAAAATAAATTGCAAAAACACAGGAGTCCCTAGCCTCAATCACTGGATGGATTTTGACAATTTTCATTTCATAAGAAAGCTTATGATGGTCCTTGCTATGCCAACAATGGTCGCCTGCACACCACTGCCCTCTATTTTCAAGCGAAAAATCACTTACTGTATCACTGTAGATTCCCTATGGAGAAAAATACTCAACCTAGTCGCCCAGTTCCAACCAATGCACTAATTTCCCCAATTTTTACGTGAAAGCTCATGACCCCTAGATATGTTATCAAAGGTCACATATCTCCATTTTGAGAGATATCGCAAAATAAATCTTTGACAGATCCCCTTCTTCAAGAAGTGGACAGATTTTGCCACTTTGTAAATATAGCTATGGGCTATTAATATAACAGGCTAATAATTGGCCACCAAAGGCACTATAATCAATAAATGTAACATAGTTACAAATTATTACAAAAACATATCATAATTTGTCTCTGAAATATGATACATACTTCGGTAAGTACTCTTCCCATTAGTCTGATTGCACAGAATGAAGTTCATAGGAATTGATGAAATTAAATAGGTAAACAAAACTTACAGGAAATACAAATACAGTTAAGAAAAGAGCTTTGCTTTCAGTCCTTTAACCTGTTTTGTACAGATAAGCCGACTATGCAGCCGATCCATACTGAAATTTAACAATAACAGAAAAGCCAATTTAACCATCTGCTACTCCCCCGGGCAGGCACTGCGAGTACATCAATGAGAAGCAGCCAGATAAGAAAGCAGGTTCTCACTTCTCCTGGGAGTACAGTAATGGTGGGGGTTGTGCTACAGTAGAACTTCGATTAACCATCGGGACCAGGTCTGTGATGGATAACTGAATAACAGAAATCTCTTAATACATATGTACAGTAACGTGATTTTACTTCTGGCTTAGGATGAAAATGAAATCCTTTAAAAGTGAACAATGCATTATATGATTACAGTCAAACGTCGCAAATCCGGATGTCCAAAATCCGGAATGATCCAAAATCCGGACCTTTTCCATTCCATAAACCACCTTCCCCAAGAAAAAAAAAATATTCTAACTTTTATCTAACAAATTGGCGCCCAGAGTCAGCAGAAATCGGTCATAATTATCTGCGCACCCCAACCCCCCCCCCCCCCCCCCCCCCCGCCGCCCCCCCGGGGGGGGGGGGGGGGGGGGGTATTGTAACGAATCACGGAGTTACAATACCTTCCCCTCTCTAGCACTCAAAACGAACTAGTCCAAAATGTAAGATGTGTTAACAAATAAGATGCGAGTGCAAACTTTCTCTCCCCTTCTGGCTCACAAAGAGGATTTGCCCAGTACAAATGGAATATTGTAGAAATTCGCGATTGTCTTTAATTCCGAACTAGCCCTCGCGAATGTAGTACTTCTCTTATGCAAGTTGATATATGTGGCTGGCAACCATATTCTATGAGGACGAATAAAACATGGATACAGATTTCAGATCTCTAAAGAAAAAAATTTTTTAACTACTTGATTACGACAAGTCAAGAGGACAAGAAATCGCCGAATATGACACCTTTTAAGTACTGCATTGCGACGATAAAACTCCGACAGTGTGTCAGCTCACTGATGCCGAAATATGCAGTATAGTGTTGATGAACTCCAAAACTTCGGTATCCGATAGCAAAGAAGAAATGTCAATTGACAGCTTAGTGGAACTTTTGAACACCACAATAAAAGGACTTGAGCAAAGAGACTATATTTCGGAGTCCGACATAAGGGTGATACATAAAATAAAAGAGAAGTTACTGAATCAGAAACCAAAATTAATGAAGCAACTCACTTTAAATGAAATATTTTGTAAAAATGTTAAAATTAATAAGAAATAATATTAATTATGTTTATAAATCAAAGAAAACAAGTAATAAATAAGTTTTTAAAAAATTAAATTGAATTATGTGTTTTATGATGTTAAATTCACTTCTTAATATTGAAATGATCTAAGATCCGGAATTATCCCAAATCCAGAATTGCCGAAGTCCCGATGATTCCGGATTTGCGACGTTCGACTGTATTTAATTTTACAAAACGATCAATATGAATAATACAAGAGTAGTAATGTACAGAAACATATGATAAAACTAGGAACCTACGTTACTTTTTGCTTTTTAGATTATGACAGATAACAAAAACTGACAGTTAATCGAAGTTTCACTGTACCTCCCTCTAGTGATAAGTACGTACCTCCAACATGAAGAGTTGGGCCATGGCCAGTGAACACCATTGTGACTCCAGCCTCAGTACTCGAGCTATTGCAGCGGCTGTTATTCATGTCCCTAAATGATTTGGCAGGACAAGGGAAACATGGTTTATGGTTAACAATTTTCTGGTAGCTGCCCTTGTTATGAGGCCACTGAGATACACATAAATTTGAAGTAAACACCAGTTTTGCACAAGTATTTAATATGTTGAGTATTTAATTGCCCATACACTTCTTTCCAATATTTTTCTTAATTCAAGCATTGACTTGTTTTTAAAAATTACAGTCAGTGACAACTCAAATTGAAAATATGTAGAAAGCTATGAACGTCATTATCACCAGCGTATAATGTAATGTGTATCTCTATTTGCAGTGGTGCGATGAGGATAAGTGGCGCCCGGGTCTTAATATAAATTTTTCGCGCCTTTCCATCAACATCAATGGCTAATCTTGTGCAAGCAGCTCCCAGGGCAGAGTATTTTTTTTGTCCCTTGCTCGTATTTGGCTTTAAACTGTGACATAAACACACTATTTTGTCATCATGGTAGCCAGGATAAATGATAGTAGCCAAATATGATTTTAATTTTTTACTTTAGTTGTCATCAGTGTCTTAGATTTTTACTTTAGTTGTCATCAGTAGCTTAGAAAGAATAAACGATGCTCAGAGAATGGTATTATTTGTATAGCCCCCTAGTCATATTTTGCTTCAAAAAATGAAATAATATAACTTCAGAAATGTTTTGACCTAATGGTACCCCCTAAGACTGCCGCCTGGGGCATGTATACCTAGGGTTACCAGACGTCCGAATTTCACATTCATGTCTGTACTGGCAACTGGATCTTCAAAATGTCGTGATTTATGCTAGTGAATGTGACGAGAGAGAAATTTGGTTGTATTCAGGAAAATCTATTATATGCAAAGGAGGAAGATAATGCTATTCTTAGGAAATGTTTCAAAAGCATAGTCGTAAAACCCCAGATGACCTTCAAAGATGGTCAGTCTTAGTGTCCCGTTACACTGTTAATTGGTAACCTACAATGACACTTCATTCACACACTTGGGAAGACCCTGCTGAATATATCACCCCATTATGGGTGTAGGGAAAATTTTGGGGGTCATACAGCAGAAAAAAATGGAGACATGTCCTAAAGCAGGCTCTTTCCCACTAGGGCCAGCGTTCAACAACATTAGAAGCAATAAATTGCTAAATTTTCATAATTATGATGCGATGCATCACAGATACTTCAAAAGTAATACCTCCTGTCCTAAAGACGTCGACCAGCATGAAAAAAATACCCAAATATTGTGAATGAGATGACCCTATCAGGGAGGAAGTAAACAGGCTTGCAATTGCACCCCTAGGAGAAAAAGGAAATTTGAACTCTGCTCAGCTGCAATCCATAAATGCAAAAGAATCTGATTGGACGATGTTAAAAGCAAGAAAAGATATTTTAGGAAAATATTCCCACTTTTTTTCAGAGGAACATATTCTTTTGGGTCTCACACATTTTGTGTTCATTCCTTTCTTTGTAGTGCGATTGAACAGGAAGTCAAGATTAACCAACTTTTATTTTAACCAGTTTTTTTGGGTGCGTACAAATTAGCACTTTACAACTTCGTTGTTTTCCTTTCATTGATTCATAGCGTAATGTATTTACTTTAATATTATCTCTGCTGAGCTTATTTAAAATAATAACTAATTTTAAAGTTACTGCAAAAAATCTGGGGCCTCCAAGTCCTTTTTACTTATTTTAATTTAATAGCAAGGTTTGAACAAACCAGGATTATTATTATTATTATTTTTTTTTTGCAAATAAAAGCATAAACTTATTTCAATTAGTTGTGTTGAAAAAACGCTTATCGTGATTTTAAAAATCTTAAACACTATATACACCTAAATGATAAAATATATATAATCTTAATTTTTTTAAGGTATATTAATTAGGTGGAATTATTTCTAAATCATTTTCAAATAAAAAGTCCATGTATGATTTCAGAGTAACCCACGAGGCTTGAAAAATTGTCTACCCCTGGCCTAGACCATAATTTCTGAGATTGCATAGACAATTGGTCTCAATAATAATGCCTTATAAAAATTCATCAAACAAGGAAACACATTTCCTTATTTAAATATAAAATTTTTTATTTAAAATACTTAAGAAAAAAATAATTAAAGATCAAACTAAATATTAAAACTAAGTAAAAAACTAAAAAAATGCAGTTTATTCTATTTTTAATTACTGTAATTTTGATTTACCAAGCTTAAATAAATATATCTTTTAATCTTAATTTTAATTTAATTTTCCTAATATCTTTTTTGCACTCTGAAGTCTTAACTTTTTTCACTTCCTCAAACTTTGTGCTAGTATTATAAAAAAAGACTGTTTGTAGGCAGTTAATATAATTTTATGCTGTATTTTGACCCCTTAATTAATTATATATTAATAAATAAAAAATTATATAATTATTAGTTATTGACATACAGTAAAACCCCCGATTTTACGTTTTTCACGGGACCAATGGCAAAAAACATAGGAAACAGGAACACATAAAATCGGGATTAAAAAATCTAAGCATATTGTTCAAAAATTTACACTTACCCAATGAACTATTGGAAAAAATTAGTAATCTTTACTTGTTTTTTGCTTTTAGATACAATTTAAATTATAGCACGTTCAATACTAACAATTTTTTGCAAATTTGCTTCTTGGTTTACATTTGACATTAAAAATTGTTTCAAAGTTTTTATACTTTGGATCACTTGGTGAGCTGTGGGTACATCCTCTGTTATTTCTTCTTCATCTTCATCACCACTATCATCGGAAGCGGGCATTAAATCAAATATTGAAGGAATTTGTGAAGTGATGAGATGTGCGTCACAGTCGATATACGCGTCAGACTTCCGGAAAATTTTCACCTTCAGCCACGCTATCTTCTTCTTCTTCAGTTCCATTGTGATCTGAAGGTGAAGGGCTAATTTCATCGTTAGATTCTGATTTCAAGAAGCCTGCTTTATTAAACACATTGGTAAAGCATTTTTTGTCGACACTGTCCCACGCTGCAGAAATCAAATTCAGAGCTTCTGGATCATTCGTCTTTGCTTTAGAAGCATCTTGCAGGTCACCGGAACCAAGAAAAAGAAGTGATTTCATAACCAGTTGTTTCCTTTAATGTGCTTTAAATGATCGGATAATTCCTAGATCGAAAGGTTGAAGTTGGCTGGTGCAGTCTGCTGGAAAAATTTTTCAATTTAAGATCCAAATGAGGGTTGCAGTTATCAATAAACAAAATGATTTTTCGCTTTTGTAGTAGCACTTTTTTATCCAGTTTTTGAAGAAAATCTTCAAACACCGATTGAATCACCCACACCTTTTTATTCGAAGTGTAATCCATAGGTAAACTTTTCACATTTTTGAAACATCATGGTTTCTTTGCTCACCGATCACAAGAGGCGTTAACTTCTCATTTCCGTCGGCATTAGTACATAATAAAACAGTTAAGTGCATTTTTGAAAGCTTTCCCCTGTGGCAATTTTCGCCTTTGACCGTCAATGCTTTGTCGGGTAACAAGTTGAAAAATAGTCCTGTCTCATCGCCGCTGAATATGTCTCTTGGAACGTCCTTTAATAAATTTGCCAAAGTGTTCTCTTTCCACTGGTGCACAATTTCAATATCCACACTACCGGATTCTCCACAGATATATTTGAAACATAAATTGATCCTTTTTTTTAAATCTGTCGATCCAGCCATTCGATGCAGAGAAGCCCTGGAGTTTAAGCCTTTCAGCAATTTCAAGCACCTTTTCTTTAATGATGTATCTGTTTAATGGAATCTTTGCTGCCCGGACTTCCTTGAACCATTCCATTAAAATTTTTTCCAAATGATCATATGGAGATGTCTCAAGAGTTTTTCCGTTTCTTTGCAGATTTTCCGAGTTTTTCAGCACTTAACTCTACTGAAGCTTCTTGCTTTAAAATCGTTTGCAAAGTTGAATATGTAATACCCAAAGATTTAGCAAGAACAACTTTAGTGCCATGAAATTCTTTAGCCTGTTCTACGATTTCGGCCTTTAAAGCTAGAGAGAAGCATTTTTGTTTAGACATCCTTTCTTCAGGTAAAGGATGCAGTGACCGACTAAGCTTTCGACAATGAGAGAAATGGCTACAGTGCTCACACAAACTCTTACAGACCAGTTTGAAACCAGTTCTACTGTGGCATGGGCTGGTCATAAATATGTTTCACAAATATGTTTTCAGATAAATATAATATCATATAAAATTATTTATTTTCACTTGTGCAATCAGTTTTTTGTTAGTAAATAACAACAGAAGAAATATATGTTTTCTTAAACGCACATACTATTATCTGAAAATTAGTATATGTTCTGTTTTGAGAAAAAAAATAAATGGTCACTTTATGTATACCCGTTTGCCTCCCAGTCGCTATGCTACTATCTATTTGTTTTGGATTTATAGAAGGCACTCAATGAAATGAAACAATTTTCATTCTAAATGTAATTATACTCCACAGGTTATCCACTAATAGGGTTTGAATTCCATTTAAACACATCAACTGCTCATAAATACTTTAAAATCACATTCAGGATTAACTAGTCACAATAACACACCACAAAACTTTCCCTGTATTATAAAATTGAGTCATCACTATATATAGTATTTAGAAAATAAAGAATTAAACAACAAAACAGTCTCCGATACCTTCCTTCAAAACAGAATTCACTTAAATTACATATTTTTTGTATACATGGTATTGATACTCATCCCCACTAAATTATGAAAGATATTTTAATCACAGATTATTAAAAAATTGTTTATGGTATATAATCACAAATCACTCCCATTATCATATTGAATAGTAAAATTTTATAAAATAACATGATTCATACTTTTTGTTAGCAAAAACATTTCTGTTCCACCTATTTTTAAAAAGAAAGCTATAATAAAGGCCAAACAACACATTTAAAAGAAGAAAAAAAGGGTAATAATGTCTAACTGTTGGCATACATTTAACAATTATTATTTATGATGAAAAGTAATGTGGCTTGTGCAATAACGTGAAAATTTAATTAATATATTTTTTTAATGACGAATTTTGAAAATGCAACAACAACAAACCTGCAACAGATAAAAGATATTTATAATTAATCTAAAATAAACTCCAAATTGACACGAGAAAAATTTTAATTTCACAAAATTATTCCAAAATTTCAAGTGGGCGAAGCACTTGCTGTATCATCAAAACGTAGTGCATTTTTACCTGCATTTTATTCAAACTTGCAATAAAATTTTTATTTGAAAAAAAATCACCTGTTTGTTTCATGCGATTTTACATCACACTATAAGATCTATGTAAATTCTAGGAAGACAGAAAACGAAACTTTTGACAAGAATGTTTGATCAACACGAGTTATTTCATTAGCTCATTTAGGCCGGTATTAAAATAACGACCAAAAACTAGGTAATTTGTAGTAATAAAATGTAGAATAAAATAGCTTTGGGTTTAAAAAACAGTTTATATCATGAGGTAGCAATAATAAAATCTCTAAATATGAAGTTATTTACTCACTTTTCAGACACTATCCATGTAACGTATGCGTCTGTCTAAAGTATCTTATATTTGCATACAAACTTGCGGTTGCCAGTGTTTTAAAAGAAAATAAAAACAAATCACCGCCGTTCTAAAATGAAACAAAAACTGCAATAACAAATCGAATGAATTTCTGCTATTTTGATTTCAAATATTATTCCGTCTTAAGTTTCCGAATACAGTTCTTCTCTGAAAATTCATTAGATTTGTGTGCATTGATTTCTCGATTCATTATGAAAAAAATTATTACGATTTACAAATTTGGAAAAGATGTTATTGAATAAATTATTGAATTTCTGTTAGATTTATCAGCAAATTTTTGTGCTGATAAAGTATTGCTATAATTTGCACTAACTACAAAAATATTCCAGTCCCAACATGAGAAAAAAAAGTACTTTGATTTCTACTCTCTTTCTTTTTAAGTGCGGAAGGGTGAGAAATGTAAATAATTAATATTTTCACACTTGAAACTGCGAAGTAATGAAATTTTATGTTCCGAGTACCTTTTAGCTGATAATTTTTCTTTCTTTAGGATAAATTATTTCATTTTTAACATACTCTAATATGCTTTTGTGCAACTGTGAATACATCTTGACAAATACATTGACACGTCTTAAACATACCACCTGGAGTGATTGTCATCGTTTAAAATAGACATAACAGGTTTATGTCGGCTATAAACGATACAGTAAAATTGAATGAATTATTTCAAGCCTCTTGCATTCCAATGTAGGAGTTAAAAAGTTACAATTACATTGAGTTGTCATCTCTCTTAATATGTGATATCAAATTAGGAAAATATGTTCAGCCGGTTTACAAATGCGCTATATAGCGCTGTGGATGCATTAGCACCTCCTCATCCTTTACAAGAAGATTTTGTTTGGCACTGGAAATCCGTAACGAAATTTTTTACTGGTAAAAATGCGTCAAACTCTGTTCCTATTGAATCTACGTCTATACCTGGACATTTAATGGAGATGCTGTCGATTTTAGAACAGGAGGAGTTAGAAGTTGAAACTGGCAATATTGGTCCTTGTATGGAATATATAATGCAGCATAAATTATTGGATACCATGTGTGTTTTAGCTACTTCTGATGCACCCCCTGGAATGAAAAGATACATGTTCATATTTATTATGAAAACTATCAAAATCATGCAGGAAACTTTAATTCCTCATGTAAGTGTTTGTGTACCTATTCATAATTTTATAAAACTGTGTGGTGAAATTGTTGCTGGTCCAACAGAACGTGAGGAAATGGATTTCTTACAGTGTATCTGTGATAAAATAGAGAAAAACCCAGATTTGATCAATTGTTTTTTTCTTGTAAATTGTCAACCACCCTCCCGCAGAAACTCGGTGATTGCGTCAACATCTAAAGAATGCAATGATGCTGGGAGTGTAGACAAAGAATATGCTTTAATTTCATCTTTATTGAGACTATATCAGAGTCCTGATAATGACATATCTGTTAATGCAAGAGATTGTTTAAAAACTTTATGTTCACGTGCAAATGAAACTATGGCCACAAGCATTGCACAATTTACAAAACTAAGTCAAATTCTTTGCTCTAGTGTTGTAACTTTGTTTTCAAATATTCCTAGGACATTAAAGATACATGATATAGAAAATCCTTTGTCTGAAGAAGGTGCTCCAATATCTCCAGACAAGAGAAAATATCTATGTTATTTGCAACAACTTCATTATATTGATTCTCTGATTGAAACAGCACATGACACTATCAGTGACCATTTATCTTATAAATTCAAAACAGAGTTCCTTGATGTTTGTTTCCATCCTTGTTTAGTTGAAGAAGGAGATGAAGATAAGCTTTTATTTTCTACTACTCTGATTGCTAGTTCCCTTCGAAATGTAAAATCACCAAAGCTGATTGATGCATTTGCAACCTTTTTATTGGATGATGAAAGTGTAGAATTGTCTGAAAAGTCTGACCCAATTGTAAAATCTATCTTGCTCGAGCGTTGTCGTAACAGTGATGAAAATGTTGCTCTATCTATATGTAATCTCCAGCTATTTGAAGAACTTCTAGTAAGACCTACAAAATATATTTTAGATAATTTAATATTAAAATACATAGATGGAAGAGGTTATTATGATCATGCAGCTTCAGACAGTTGGCTCCAATTTTCTGATGATGATACTTGTAGCAGGTATAGTGATGACTTATCATCAAATTCAGGCATGTCCAATAAGTCAATCGCACCTACCTATATTCATCGAATTATTGATGCTTTTATTGCTATTTTACCCGATGATATTAAATCATGCCAAGACGAGGAAGATACCGGTTATGAAACCTACCTGAAAGAAGCACACAGAAGGTTTCTGGAGGTGCTGTCAGTTTGTGAAGGTTTTGAGTGGCCATTGACTTTTTCTGACAAAGAAGACAGTCAAGTGGGTGCTGAAGACGACTCCAGTTCAGAGTCTCAACCTGAGGCCGATTCAGCTCATTGGACATTTTATGAAGGAGAATTTCTTAAGATGTTGTTTGACAAGCTTGAACTTATGCTGTTTCAACCCTACGAAGTCAACCTTCAATTGACTGCTATCATTTCCCAAATTGTTTTATTTCCCAACCCTTATATTCATGAATACTTTTTGAATCCTCTCATACCCTATAATCTTGGTGCCAGGTCACTCTTCTTGGTCCTGTTTAAAATTTCGGAGGATATACAGAAGGAGGTGCCAAAAATCGGGGGATTTGCTACAAAACTGAAACTGACACGTAATGCACTTTTGAGTGATGGCAATGAATATGCTACTTTTGAAGAGTCCCATGTATTGGAGGCTTTAATTATTCTTGAAGAATTTTGTAAAGAATTGGCTGCAATTACATTTGTAAAATATCATGCTATGTCTTAATATTGGCTTAATTTTAATTTAATAAATTAGGAGAATTATTTATGAATTGTTCAAATATGTTAAAAAATAGCATTTAAGGCTTGACTGCACATCATGTTTATACCTCAGTATTAAGACGAGTATACATACTTTTCATTTACTAATGCATTTGATAAACTTTGCATTCCTCATATTACAATTGTATTAAATTTATTTATCATGCTTCAGAACTATATTATTCTTAGTTACATTTCTGAAAGTAATTGAAAGCATTTTTTAAAATTTATTTCAACTAAAGATGTGTTTTATTTTTCTCTAAATAATCATACCTCCTCCCCTCTCCCCCCCAAAAAAAAGTTCCTTTTTAAAATATTTTTTTAATGTTTTTCTTTATCTATACTATATTAACTGATAAAGTTAAACTTTTCAGAAAATTTTTTAATAAATTTAAGTAATTAATGACTGTAAAATTATATTTTTTGAATGTTAAAATTTTTATGTATTTAAATAAACTTTTAAGGCTGTGATAATTAGGTTATGAATGATGCAAAAGATAATTTCCTCATGAAAGCTAGTTTCAACTCGCTGTCGGTTTGCTGACTTTCTGTTTGTAAATATCAAATATGAATTTTATATTTATTTGTATTTCATATGAATATTATTCTGTAATTAACACTAAAAACTTCGAAATTATAATTAGTTTATGTATTTAATTGCTATGCAAAGTTTTTGGACATGAAAGAAAAGTTTCATTATTAAAGTTCAATTTTATTCTATAATTAACAGTAAAAACTTTGAAATTATAATTATTTCACTCTATTCTATGCAGATTGTTTGGATATGATAGAAAAATTGGGCAATTTTTATATCAAATACTTATTAATAAATTTTATCTCTACTATTTGCTAGATCATGCTTGTTAAAACGAATTCCAGTTTATATTGACATCTCTATTATAATTTTAAACTAAATTGAGATTTGATAGAAATTATTATACTCTATAAAAAAAAATCAGTGTTAAAGTATATTTTTTCAGATTCAAGCACTATAACCGTACATTACTCATTAACACATATTATGAGTTTTTGACTTAATCTTACAGGTTAAGTGCTACTATTTTATGAGTTACTTTTATATACATGCACTCATAATGTTTTTACTTCTAAAATGTATTTCATATTTACTTGTGGAACAAGTTGCACAATTGTTTAATTTTTTATGATATTGAAAACATTATAAAAAAACACTTATAAAACAATTTCAGCTTACTGACACCTCTTTTTATTGAAATACCAGTAGCATAATAAATAATGTTGATGCAATAAACATTTGCAGTTGTCTCAGCATTTAGTTGAGAACTCCTAATAAATATGGTTTCGAAAGTTACTTATATATTAAAAATACTTGGGAAGCAAAATTATTTATATACCTAGTCATTAGTTTATATGTAATTTTGTTTAGCCTTGCTCTGTGAATATTCTTTGTAGAAATTTTTTCTTAAATCAAAAATTTGGAATATTTATATTTCAAGTTAAATGCGACAATGTACACGTGTCATTTTAATAGAATATGTTCTTGCAGTTGTAGAGATTATCATTAGGTTGTTCTTGGTTATGGTTTCATTATCATTGTCAAATATTTTGAATATTCATGAAAAAAAGAAAGAATTTTTTGATGTAATATATTTCTAGCATCTCTCATAGGGCAAGACAGATCAATGACAAGTATACAGTTCAAATGCTCCTATTTTGTGAAATTTTATAACAAAATTACCACAAAACAACACAGGCTTGCATTTTTATTAAAAATAATTATAGTTCATTTTTGTAAAAATTATTTTTACAAAGAAGTAATTGAATCATTCAAAATATATATAAGCGATTTGATGAGTCCTTTTAATTGTTGCATTGTCTGTAATTAATATATTTTTTCTTTATAATTTACATAGATGCTTTAATGGCAATATAAAGAAAATATACCATTATTAAATACTTTTATTAGTTGTCGCAGAAATTTGGTATTTTTTTTGACAAAAGGTATTTATTTTTCACACAAGTATAATGTCAAATGTTCTGAAATAGTTTTGGTTTCACATTTGTATTTGTGAAACACAGCTTAACTTGTTTAAAATGCAACTGATAAATTGATATGGAATTGCGTTTTTCATTTTAGCATGATAATTAAACTTGTCTTTGTCTTCATTTTGTCACGAAAATTCTTTCAGAATTATTCATTTAACATTTTCACTGAGCTACACTGCTTGGCCTTTGACTTTCTAATGGTAATTTGTTGTTCAGTGAGGTCAAGATATACTTTTCATGTCATTACAACCGATTCTGATTATTGGCATTTTCTTTTCTTGATGCTGAATATTTTACACCTGCATTGATAGGTCTAGTTGCATCTAGCCTGTAGTGCTGGAATGCATATTATTCCTTCTGCAATTCTATTTGTTTCTGCGGTAGTTACAAAATATATAGAGAGAATTAGTTCTTTGCAACTGTTCTTTTTTCTAACTGTATGCATTCTTCGTTACATATGAATTTAATTTGATTGTTCCAAAATTATATGGAGAAAACTAGTATGATCTCCTGAAGAAAATAAATTTTTATCGTCTTTCCTAAGCATTGTGTTTCTTGTACTAATCTTCATCCTATCAAAACTTCATTAATGGAAATTTGTAGGATGCAGTTATGTGTCATGCATGATGTCATAAGCAAGCAAGATTTGCTTCATTAAGAAATCTTTTTTCTTAATTTGCAATGTCTACAGCTAAAATACTATCAAGATAATGGAACTATCATAGCAGATTTTTGGAATGCATTTTGAATGAGAATGGAAGAGAGATCTATAAATTATTTATCAAAGTAAATCTTGATAAATATTATCAACATTTAGAAAAAAATTGAATTTTTTGCTTACAGGTGTAAATAATGAAAATGAGAAATATTCTATAAAACAAAGTGTACTCTTTGAATATTTTATGCTTTGAAGCATGCAGTTAAGTGTTGCATTTTGAGTTGTGTATAATTATGATGCATCTGGACAGTTTTCATTCTATTTCTGTATTGTTGCTTATACTTCTTCCTCCATTAAAAATGCTTTCTTTATGGTATGGCATCATGACTTGGATCCTTTTCTTTCACTAATTAAAAACTTTTTTATTTGAGTAAATTTTTTTTATTTGATCCAAACTCTCCTTACAAGGAGTTGTTCCTTAGAGCAAAAATTAAATTCATTTTGTCTCTTTTTTTTTTTATGCAAATTTAAAAGTTTGCAAGGTTCTCATTGAATCGGAGAACACAAAATTAACTCGGTTATCCATCAAGATACTTCATACATACTTCAACATTTAATAAGCTTCTTTTATCTTTCAGATGATGTATCTTGTATAATTAGTTATTTGTATATGTTCATATATTTTAAAAACTGTTATGGTGCTGAGCGATATTCAAATGAGGAAATTAAGTAAATTTGACTCGGTGAATTATAGCAATCAATACTTTTTTGATGAACTTTTGTAAAATTTCATTACTATAAATTATGTTATTTGCAGTTTCAAAAATTGTGCTTTGTTGAAAATAATAAGATTAGCTGGTTGTTTCTTGTTCCAATTGCTGACAATATTGAGTTCAACTACATCGGACAAACTTGGGCTTGATATCTAATAGCTGTCATGTTTGCAGCAATGTTCATGTTATCAAGTACAGACAAACTAACTAAAATTTTTGATGTTCTTCCTTTACTTTTTCGTGTGTTAAACAAGGCTGTTTAAATTCTCTTCTAGTTTCATGCATGAAGTTTAATTCAATTTAATATATACTAATTAATTCCTCAAGTTTGATTTCATTTATTACTGGATTTAAATAGCAGTTTGTGAGGATTGTTTCCTCTTATTTTTTCCACTACTGTATACACACAAATAATATCATTTGATTTTGTTTTATCATGAAATACAAATATTTTAGTTATAAAGGTGTTACATATCTCCTGAAGCATTTACTGAAAATTGTGCTTGTTACTCCTAATATTTGGTGAAAATGTATTGTTCATTTTAAGTTTGGATGGAAAAGCTTATTGGTGAAAGAGCTTTGTGTAGTCATATCTAGTCAAATGTTTAAGGCAACATTACTTTTGTGCCATTAATTAAATTTGTATCCCAGTGTATATTCTAAAATAATTAACAAGCATCAGGTGTACAGGGCATTAAATCTGTAATTAAACCTTGGCTGAATTAAATATATTTACTTTAATATGTTTTTCTTTATTTTATGTTGAATATGCTGCAAAACGGTAAAGAATTAATGACTGGAACTTGTGGAATACTGAAGATTTTTAGGGCTATCGCTTCAAAACTGCATTTAGTGACAGTCCAAGTTGACAGTACTGTGAAAGTCTGTATGTGATTCCAATGTTATAAGTATAAGAGAATAGAATTTAATTTTATACAAGAATTGTCGATATTTTATGTTATAAAACTAATTTTTTTTTTTTTAAATTTCAAAGAGCTTTTTTATGGCTGTAAGCCATGTAGAAATGTATATTATGTTCACCAATAATGTGGCTGCTGTACCTTTCAATGTGCTGTCAATATCTATTGTCACTGATTATAGGATATTTGCATATTAAATTTCTTAAAATTATTTGTACTGACACTTCGCTGATACATTGAAATTGGAAAACTGTTATTTTGGCCCGTCATAGTACATTTAGTGAACATACATGAAGCATTCGAGTTTTCTTTTTCATGACAATAAAACTTTTTATCATATAGTTATGTCATGTTATGCATTAAAATTGAATAAGAATAAAATACTTTAGAAGAATCATCTCACTACAGAGGAAGTGTGTATGTAAGCCAATGATGCAGAACTATGGTTAGAAGATTACATAAATTATTTACAAGTTTTGCTCCATTACAAAGTTGCTATTTTTCCCCCTATAGAATATAATTAAAAGTGAGATTCCAAACAAGTAAATTATAACTTCACAAAGACATACTTCTTCCTTTTATTTTTCATAAGATAATTACGCATTTAATTGACATTAAACAACCAATTTCTTAAGAAGAATAGAGTTTAAATTATGAAACATAACTATAAATAATTCTGAAAATTTGTATGATTTTACAAAATGAAAATGGATACAGTTCCGATACAAATAAGACAGAATAACTTTGAAGTTTTTTGCCATTTGAATTATTTGAAAAAATAAAAGTTTGAGAATCTTATTTGATTGACACATAAAATTTAAAAAAAAAAAAACAATGAGATATCTCGACTCAAAACACAGTCTCATATTTACAAAACAAATAATTTGGCAGAAAATAAAGACTAGTAATATTAAACTTTTTATAATATTCTGTTAAAATCTTGCTAATAATGTCAATTCCTATAACAAAGTGGATAAGTATGTATAAAGAGCCTAAGATTGAGCAGATTAGCAATGAACACACATAACAACCGAGGTATTGGAAATTTTTGGGTGGAAAAAAAACTCAAAAGTGAAATGCAACTATAACAACAAATGTTATACAATTCAAATGAATCAGCATTGAAGAATAGTGGTTTGAGCTTCTAAATAACAGTCTTGAAGCACATGAAATAATCTATACATATGATTTTATTTCAAAATTACATGCTCACATGCATCAAGTATTAAGATTTTTCAAATTTAAATGATAATAGTTGAGCAAGTGAAAGAAACAAGGTTTTAAAAATGATAGAATAAACATTTTAAGTAGAATGCAAAACAAAAAGCTTTATTTATTAAAATTTCAAATAATTTTTAATAAGGTTTAGAAATTACTTGATACAGATAAGAGAATTAATATGATTAACATATCTTCAGGTATGCAATGTTAATCACACTTTTCAAAACGTTAACTGCAAACATTCCTTTGTTATCCATTTCACACACAAAATTTTTTTATATAATTATAAGAATTCTGAAAAATAATTCACAAAATTTTTGAATTTAACTTAAAATGGAAGACAAATTTATATTTACTGGTATACATTAGACATAATAAATAATGCAAAAGTCTTTCCTTTGTACTTTGTCAAACTCACATAGATACATATAACTGAAAATATTTCAGTATTCTTCAAAAGCAGCTTTCAAAAGTCTAAAACACACACACATTAAATTGAAAAAAACAGTAGCTAGTTTTTATTTTAAAAATTTTTGCGAGGTGGGGATTTCATTTCCCTTTAGCAAGTGACAATTTATTTAAAGCAAATTTTCAAGTGATGTGCACTTCAAAAATTTATAATTCTAAAGAGCATCTTGATTATGTTGAAAAACAATCAAACTATTAGGTGTGTTGCATAAATAAAAAAAAAGGATTAATTTTGAATATGTTATTCTTAAGATACACAATTTTAAATTTAATGCTTAGATAATCATGGATAGAATTTCATAGTAAAAATATGGTAATTTCAACCATTTTAACTTGAAATTTGAAAAACTTCAAGATAAAAAGTAGAAAATGGTTTATTATAAAAGTTTCATTTAAATATGTGACATTTTCGGAGAATACTTAAATCCCATTCATTGCAACGTTACCTTTGAAAGCAGTTTAAGCATATATATCATTTGATGCTAAAGTAATTAGTTGCAATCAGGAAATTGTTATCACATTAGAAAGATTTTTTGGACATGGTGCCGCCAATGTTCAAACAGAGAAATGAAAGATATACTTTAGTTAGATAATAAAAGACTTGTAATATCATTTCAGCAGCTCAATTTTTAATTCACAAATAATTGTAGCAATTTAATTTTGAAAAATAAACTTCTTGGTACTTTTTAACTGGATTACTTTTTCATACACTTAATTTGAATAACCGAAACATCATAGAAAAATTGAACAAAACCATTTTTTGATAAAAATGTTTTTGTATGGCATGCAATAAGAATAAAAGTGGCATTTATCTAACTTTATATGGATCATTATATATTTCCTAGTATAAAAAAGTTCAATAATTCATTTAATTAAAGTTACTGAAATTTCCAAAATACTTGCAATATACTGCACCCTTTGGCCAAAAGAGGGAAACTTGAGGCTTAAAACTGATATTCTTTTTTAGAATGCAATTTAACACATTTTATGTCTTTTATAAATCAATACCAGCCTTTATAAAAGAAATAAGAAGTCACACTTAGTAAAAAATACTTAAAGTAACTTAGTACTTAAAGTAACACTTAGTTTAAATTTTGATAAATAAATGCCACAATCATATCTTTTTTAAAAATTACAATTCTACTATGCAAGTAATCTTTCATAAAAAATTTCACCATTTGAAAGAGATTATAAATTGTATAAAACTTTCTTAGGTTAAATGATGCTATGCATCCCATCCACTGAAATAAAAGATTTATGATATTTAACCTTTCTTCTACATTATTTCTGTCAAGATTTTGTAAAAATATGGACTTGCGTTGAATGTTTACAGGTTTACAAATTTGCTAAAATGTCAACATATATTACTTTTTTGAAAAATAATTATCAAATTACCTGAATCAACATCTTAGAACAAGTGTAACATTCTGAGGAACTAACTTTTCTCTTGGGATTGATTTATACAATTTCACAATGGTAGAAATAATTAAAATTTCAGATACATATTTTTTTATTCAGTAAAATGCTACTTGACAATAAGTAGAATAATATTTTAAGTATGACTTTTAGCAAGTAAATTAGATCAAACAAAAAAAGCAATCACAAGATCTTTTAATGTATTCTCATAATGCCCCACCATTTAATTTGTAATTTATCAAGTAATAAAATATTATAGAAATGGAGCATTTATATGCAACACATATTCAGTGGGAGCTTTAAACTAAAAGCTACACTCGTTTGTACAAAATGGATAAAACTCAACATATAAGTAGCAAATTCTAAGACAATTTTTGGCTACCAATCCGCACAGGACTCGGTGTTTGATGGTTATTTAATCCAGCCAACCTGCTTGGTTGTTTCAGTGGTGGAGCAATTTTTAATAATTGAATGTTCATATGACTACATATTTGGTTACACACTATCGTGCAATAGTGAAGCAAGTCAGCTATAGAATACACCTGTAAAAGTAATAAAATAAATAAATAAAAACCAGTGAGAAATCATACAAAATACATAATATGCTACATACATAAGTCGATTTTTATGAGCAAATATTAATGAAACAAATTTTGGAAAAACGAAATGTTTCACTATGCGTGTGTTGTCAATTTGCACTGCTTATAAAATGTATGATTACAAAATTAAAACTTTCTTCTAAAATGAGCAAATATATTACTTTATTTGAAAAACAAAAGTAGCAATCTAACCTTAATTTTTAAGAAAAATTATAAGAAGGAAACAATAAAGTATTAAAAATTTTCAACTTACAAATTCATTTGAGGTTCAGTATAAGCAAACAAGCTAATATAATTGAAACTTAAAACATATAAATCTTTTAATTTGTGCAGAGAGAGCAAAAACATATTTTACAACCATCACTCAAAATTCAAATCACTATTTCAAATAATAAAATTACTCTACTTATTGAAATACTTTTGCATCATCTATCTCGGTGGTCGGCAAACTGCAGTTATGCCATAAATCGATTTCGATTACTTATGATTGTTGTAATATCTGGTTTTATTTAATGTTAGTAGCTGATTTAAACCAATTCCTAAAAACATGGTTCTTGAAAAGAATTTGGCTCTCAAAAGAAATCTTAATCGTTGTACTGCTAATATTTGGCCTTTTTGACTTATCAGTTTGCCAACCACTGATCTTTCTCAACAAACAGAAAAATGGAATGCACAAGACATGCAATTCAAATTTTCTTTCAAGAAAAGTCATCTCACATATTATAATGCCTTATTCCATCGGGGGGCACCGCGAGTAATAATAAAATTACTCTACTCAGATGAAAAGCTGCCATATAAGTAAGCAGGTTCTTGTTTCCCTGGTGAATACAGTAATGGTGGTGTGGCTCTTAGGGTCCATCTCCAAAGACGGTTCGTACCGCAGTAAAATGGGGGGTCATCGCATGAGCCGCTCGTATTGGGGGCTATTACGCAGGGGTCACAGTGCCTGATGTGCTGTCGTGGCGACCAGTCTTTCATATAAACCTGTGTGCTAAGGTAGGGTGGGGTGATTCTTGTGATATTATAAGGCAAATAGCTGTAGGAAGTACAGTAGAACCCCAGGAATCCAAACTAATTGGGGTTGACCTTTGTTCAGATTCTGGGGAATTCCGATTATCCGAGAAATATGGTAAAATACTCTTGATATACCAAATGCAGTAGAGTATTGATTCTAGGTGCTCTGTGAAAGCGTACGGAAAGAGCATGCAGTGATTCGCATGGTACAATAGCAGACAAGTTGAGGATAAAAAGATCCGAGTTTGTTTCTTCTAATTAAGGTGCTGTATTCATTCTTAAAATACCAATTCGAATACTTCTTTTAAATTGGGAATAATCATTAGCTTTGTTTCTGATTCATAATTTTTATTTCCCTTCATTTTTCAGAAAATTTTAAAAAGACGTTCGGATTATTCAAAATTTCAGATTCTTGGGGTTCTACTGTAATAATAATTGAAAGCAATTATATAGTCTCGACAATGGCCTTAAAGCAATCTGAAGTAATTAATATAATTGAAAAAAGTTAGTTTTACCCCTCCTAGCAGTGGAGTTATAATGATACATGACAAAAAATAATGATTAGCAGTAATGGAAAATAAAACAACACTACACAATTCTGCTAAGTTCTCTTTCACTATATGCTGTGGGTAAATTTTGTAGTTTTTTAGTAGTATATTTTGTAGTGATTTTTTTTCAACAAGTATTGATGTAGGTTTTTGAGTCAGATTTAATGCTCAAGAATCATGTTTATTTTAAAAGACATCTGAAAATATTGTCTTACCAAGCATAACCACAAGACAATATGTTCATTAATAAAAGTGTTGAAATATTGATTCAAAAACAACATGCCAGGTCCAATGAGGATGGAATCAAAGTAATCCAATTCACTTTTGGTCATATGGGCAACCTAAAAAGACAATAAATATGACTTTTAATAATTATAAATGATAACATTTAAAAAAAGAAAATATTAGTATATTATGTGATATATTAACCCAATAACGCCCAGCATCCTATTTATAGGCAGTTACATTTCACTTCCGTGGCTGAACAGAATGCATTCCATTGTTTCTTTTTTGCTTTTTCTATGAAGTTAATAGGTATTACCAAACAGTTTTCAGCAGGTATATACCACCAGTTAGGCAGATTTTGAAGTCAAGGTTTTGTCATTTTGAAATTTTTTTTTTATTTTTCCTTCGACTTATTTTTTTTATTTTGATATTTTACTGTATTTCAAAAAACTTTAATATTTACGTAAAAAAAAGTTTTTTAAAATGATTTTTTGCCAATTTTTTTTTAAAAGAAAACCAAAAACAAACTTTCTCCCTCCGATTTTAATTTTACATCACAATTAACTTAGTCTTTGTGTTTTAGACACAATTTAATAGAAATTTATTGAAATATATGCTTTAAATTAATTTCGGCATTAATAGGTTAAAAGGGGTAGGAGAATCAGGAAAAGGACTGGAATATGCTAAGAACAAATAAAAACAGAAAACAACAGCATTCACACACAAGAATTAGTACACATAAAATAGTGCTGAAAGACTTTTGAATAATAACTACAATTTAAACAATTGGTTGTGAAAGAAATGCATATTCTTTGTCTGCATTTTCCAGCAACATTACATTTTTTAGATATTGATGCACTCATCGAGTTTATGAGGGAGGGTGGTTCCCAATTTACAAGCAAAAGACCAAATGACAAAATCTGGATTTTTCTCTATATTATCACAGATGCACTGTAAGACACAGACTACCTTCACAGATTTAATTCAGTGCCTTACTTAATTTATACTCTATATGTAGATCAACAAATTAAATTTTGTTATCCTCTAACATTAAATATTAAATATAATATCTAAAAAAAATCTTAATAATTCACATAAATTTAATCTAAATCTACTATAATCTCCTTAGAACAATAATGTATTCATTTCGAGTAAATTCTTTCTATATATTATTAACTATAAATCAAGCATAAAACACGAGCAAAATACAGTCTACGACAACTTAAGTTGGCAGTTTGAGAAAAACTAGAGCCTAGTTAAATAAGGTTGCATGTTATCCTCATGTTTTCAAAAGTAAGATAGGGAAAATGGGTACATGAGACTTTTAAAATATGGATTAAAGAAATTTCTAAACTACTTATTGGCAACACTCTATATGTCTTCCCCCAAAACAATGATCAGATCGTCAGTCACTCTAGAGCAGTTTGGAAGAAAGTTGCATTCATCAAAAGAAGAAAATTTGCTATTTACAACTGGAAACATGACCCGATTTAATTTATTCTAGTGAGTGTAATTTTATAATTGTAATAAAAGTAATTAAATTACTTTAAAGATTACAGTTTGTAGATTTATTCTCTCTCTCTTTTTTTTTTGTTAAAAATAAAAACTTACACAGGGTGATCAGTTGCCCTGTGTCAAAATCTTATTTTGGAAGGCTAAGGGCTTGGGGGAATTGGATGTATATAGAGTCCCCAGTTACCCCTTATTATTAACTTAATTGATTTTGGATTCTCTTTTGCGTCAGTTAACCGAGTTTCTTATCTTAATCTCGAACAGTTGTTGACATTGTTTTGGAGGAATAAATTTCATTTTTTTCAGGCTTTGCAATAAATTACTTTAAATGCTTTGTTGTTTAATTCAGTTTGAAAAATCCATTTAAAGAGTTTTTTTTAAAAATAAGTTTAATATTTATTTATGAATGTTTAGCTAATATTCAAAATAACTTACACCTGCAAGTGGCTTCTGGAAATAACTTTATATCCATTGATTTTAGAGTTTGCAATAAATACAGATATAATCAAAAGTTATTATATTTCCTGCTGTTTCACACAAATACATAAAAACATGTGTATCTATACATATGATCCACATAATAATTGAAAAAGTATTATATAAGACTAAATAAATATCTCGTTACAAACCATTTGAAAATATTTAAGATGCTGTCAGTCTACTGCTAAGGTAGAGGTCAGTGTCCTTTTCACTTACAACAGCAATAAAATATTAAAATATAAAATTTTTTAGTTTCAACCAAGTAAATAATACTTAAATATTGTTCAATAATAAAAGAACAATCCAGATACTAAAATAATTTTTTCTCTTTAATGTTTTTAAGTTTTAGAGCAAGGAGTGCCCAGTTACCTTGACAAGATGGGAACTGATACCTGTGACTAGGCATTAAAAAATTAATCTTTACACCTAAACATGTAATTAGTTACAAAAAGTTTCATATACCAGTTTAAAAGGGTAAAATCCACTGAACATTTTAATATATTACAATAGCATAAATGAGGGAAATTATAGCTAGCAGAAACATTTAAATTTGTGATGTTGTAAAAATCAGTATCCACTTACCCATCTATATTTTATCAGAATTTAGTTTTGAATAAAATTTGTCAATATTCTGCATAACGAGCATTGTTTAGACTGTTAAAGCTCAATCTAATTTATAGCATAAATTTTAATTAAATTAGGTTTGTTTAAATGTCAAAAATAAGATAAATGTGAAGTAAAATTAAATTCTGAGTTTTTAAATTTTTTTAGAAAATATCTATAAAAAAAACGATAGAAAATAATTTTTTACATAAATATTAAAGATCTCTAAAACATAGTAAAATATCAAAAAATAAAGATTACTTTTTAATTCATTACATTACATCCAAAATAAACCACAAAAAAATAATAAAAATTCAAAATGACAACATTTTGACTTGAAAATCTGGCTAACTGGTGGCATACGCTTATTTAGTGGTCTGGGAATATATTTTGACTTGCTAGATAAAGCAAAAAAGAAATAAGGAATGTGATTGGTTTAGCAATGGAAGTGAAAATGCAACTGTCATCAAATTAGGATGCTGACCGTTGGCTTAATTTCATGGAAAGTTTTCTGGACCTTTCACATGCATAAAAATAATCTCTCTATATAAAAGAGCAATTTTTTTTATGAGTATGTATGTTCATTTTTTTTTTTCCTTATGCATGGCCAAACTTTTTGACTTACAGGGACTAAATTTGGCACAATGATGGATTAGCACAAGAGGGAGCTAACACTGTAATTTTTCAAAAATTCGAATTAGATTTTTATTTATTTAATTTTAAAAGTAAATTGGGATGTTTTTAACCTATTTTCGTGTTTTCTTCATTACTATTCAAATAAGTGCAAGAAGAAAAGTTATGTTTCTGGTATTTGGGTGTTTTTTGGCCCCCTTTTTTTTCCTCTCCATTATTCAAATAAGCACAAGAAAAGTTATATTTCCAGTGTTTAATTTTCTTTTTCCAAACTTCTTGCATCTTCAATCAAACCATACTGTTATAAGTTGATAAAAAGGCGGCTAAATTTGAAAGGTTTCAATGGATATTTACATTTGTTGTGGAAAGTTAGTGACACTATTTGAAAAAAAGAAATGGAGTGGGGGTTATATGAAAATATTTGGATCCCAAGCAAAGCTGGGTTATCAGCTAGTATTATGTAACACAAATTAGTTTTGTGCATACAGTAGAGTCTCTCTAATTCGACACTCCCACTAGTTAGATGCACCTATTGGAACATGTTATTTGGTGATGAGTCATTCTTTCCTGTTAAAACTTGAAACCTTCCCCCTTTCAGTACAATGCAGTTTATATTTTTCTATTGGCCCTCTGTAGTCAGGACACTCTCTATAATTCGACAGGTGTCTGGAATCATATGTGTTGGGTTAGAGAGTCTACTGTACTAATAATTCAAGTTGTCACTGATTATAGAGTTTATTATCACAGAGAAAGTAAAGAGGCCAGGACATGAAGTTATAAAAATATAAATATCATACACTTACCACTAATTTATTTGTGACTTTTGCAGCCACAATGCCAAAAGCTAAAATGTAAAGGCAGGGATGCATTTCATATATATTTTCAGTTGACTTCTGATAAATAGTGACAGAAAGTATGATTACAATTCCTATTGGTATGGATGGAGACAGAACACTTGTACCCTAAATAATAATAGCAAGCAAATAAAAAAAATATGCAAATTAAAAACAAATAAGGAACAACCTAAAAACTATATATTGCTATGTACTAAAGTTAGTTTTAATGATACATTAATGCATAATGAAAACTAGTCACATTATATTGTTAGACATTAACACAAACATTTTTCTTCATATAATATCAACTTATTAGCTTGCAATCTTTGAACAAACTGTTGTCAGGTATTTTGTTAGTGATAGCTTGGTCAAAGATGTATCATTCAGTGAGTGCATGTCTATTTAAAGATTAAATATAAAACAGGGTCATATGATGAATATTATATGCAAAAATATTTACCCATAAAAATTTGTAAAAGAGAGGAAAATATTTTAGAAATATAGAATAGGGTACATTTTGCATAATTGTGGTGAATTAAAAGCAACTTTGTTTTTGTGGCATCAAAACTCATTGTAAATGGTAAAAAAATCATTAAGAAGTGAATTCCAATTCAATTCAAAAAATAAATCTCAGCTACATGGTTTCAAAAAGTATTCTAAATTTAATTTCTTCAATGTAACACTTTAAATAAAGGGGTTTGATAACAACTAATCCGAATCAATATATCAATTTATATATTATATGAATTATAGTTTATTTTTTGAGTCTTCAAAATGAATTAATTTAATTCACATAAAAATCTATACTAAATGGCTGATTAGTAAACAAGCACTTTAAATAATAAATATTGTCTTTGAAGAGATTCATTGAATGTATCATTAATTATCATTAATTTAAGAACTAAAATGGGATGGTTTAAAACATTACTTACGGCAACAGATGAACCATTTTTTCCAACTCCACCTTTGCAAAGAGCAACAATATGAAAGTAACATAACACTAACGAAACACACAGTGCTAAGAAAATTGGCATAAGTCTAACTTCAACATTCAAAACAGGGATCTAATGAGAAAACAGTTATTTTAGTACTTGTTTCATACTGTATAAAAGATATAATTTTCATTAGTGTATGCAAATATTAACTGCTATTTTAAAAAGATACTGAAATAAAAAAAAATTAAAATAATTTACAATTAATAACATAAGAAATAATTAAAACATTAAAAATATATTTAAAATATTACAACAAAAGATAACAGTTTCTTAGATATAGTATAAATATTGTTATTGCAATTTTTTTAAAAATTAAAAAAAAAAGTAACTGCATCATTCTAATTTCAACAGAACTTGGCTAATTCAAAGCCTGTTAAAAGTTTATACATCAAGAATAGCCACCAACTATTCTAATATATATATATTTTTTTACTAAATTTGACGAAATGCAGATAAGTAATGTCAAAGTATGAAATCATGGATCTAACCTAGATGGAACTAAGTACCATTAAATGGAGTTTGTCAATGGTTTATACCCTACAGGGTGTCTTAAAACTGTATACACAGTCTGAAAACTGCTTCATAAACAATTATTAATTTGCATTAATGTTCCATGACTCAAATTAATTAGCATCATAGGAATTAGTGTATTGATTAATTGGAAGTCTATCTTGATGGAATTCAGCTCAACACAAGATTACGACAGAGAGGGAAAATTGAGTCCCTCCTCCATTCTATTTCAATCCCAATGGATTTCTTCTCGTGGGGACACCTGATCTTATGGTTTCAAGATCAAGACCAGCAACCTACAAGTTGAGATCAGCTACTGAAAGTGATTGCAGCCAAATTTGAGTTTATGTGCTCAACAACACCTCCAAACAAATCGGTCAACTTATTACCAGTGTCAGGACAAAAATGGCCAACATTTTAACAACTTCCAATATGCAACAAAGATTCTACATATGCATTAACTGATATGAGTTATGAAACTTTCATGTATGTAATTATTCTTTATGCAATAGGTATTCACCCAGTGGCAGAATCACCGCGACGCTGCGTCGTACGTCGCAGATTTTGGACAGTGTCTGCAGACTATTTTGTAATAAAGTTTGTCATGTGCTCATAAAATAAATCCCATCATGAAAAATATCAAATTTATTAAACACACTTTCAAAAGAACTTAACAATTATTATATAACGCACATTGCTAAAATATGCAAGCCTCTCCCCCCCCTTCTTTTCTTCCCTAAGCTGAATGGGCTCCCCTAGTGACTGCAATTTGACCTTGAATTACGCTAAGTACCTCATATCGGTATTGGTCATGGCCGATGTTTTCTACGTGTTTAATTCTGATACGTTTCTGGCACTGAGCTTTTGGTTTCTGGAATTAACACATGGTTTTTACTTTGAGATGGCTGCGTATATAGATAAAATTCGTTGTTTTGATTGCGATGCTACATTATTACGATTCGCATTATTTACGCCAGCTGAAAATAAACCTCTGAAGTTTCGATCGATCTCTATGGCTGCAATTCAATCATTTTTTAATAACGGGAGCGAAAAAAAAGAACAAATTCTGAAATTGATAGATATGAGGAACAGAGTTCAAGCCAAAATTGCCCCAATTTTAAACGTTCTAAGTATTAGTTAAGAAATATGGAATTCATTATTATACAGATTTTCAGAATGTATCTACATATGTGCAAATGCAAAATTCCATAAAATCAAAAGTTGAATCAAGAATTTTAGAGGATGACAGCTCTGTTCTTCCTTGTTTTAAATAATAAACAATGATACTATGAAATTTTATATATGCATAGTTGCAGAACAATTTATCAGTTTGCATACAAACCATTAAAATGCAAATCAGGATAAATGTGCGAATAAGTTTCTAAGTTCTTGTTTCGTAAAAAAGGCAATTATTTATTGCATTTTAAATTAAAAACATACAAGAAAGACATTTTTTGACTCAATTTTTTTTTTACAATAAACAGGAGGCATTTAAATTTTTAAATAACATCTAACATATTGAAGAATATTTCATTTATATGAGCTAGTGATGTATTGTTTTGAAAAAATCACCAAAACAGAAAGACACCAAGTACTGTGTTTAAAACAGAAAAGTATCCAAATATTATTTTCTGCATAGGTATTTGTATAGTATGCTTAATATTACTTCTGAAACAACTTGATACTTCATTATTGTTAATTATCTTCATATGCTTTTGTTTATTAATTTATACAATTATATTATACAAATAATATAGATGTTATATGGTTTTTAATTTACATTTATCGTATTTTAATAGCTGCAAGTTGATATAAATAACTGAAAAAAGAAAGCAAAATATTTATAGTCCCACACTATTCTGCAGACTATTTTAAGAGACTCAACCTCCGTTGCAGACTATTGAAAAGTATTCTGCCACTGGGGGTATTCAGAGTGAAGAGTATACAATTTTTTGGGGGAAACCCTGTTTCTCTTTCATTCAATTTGGCTTTCATTTGATTCACATAAATAAAAAGTATTTGATTGTTTCATCTGTTTATATTATATAACCAGGCTATAATGACTTAATCAAATTAAAGCTATATCTTTGACATGCACATTTTTTATGCCTTCACAACACTCTACACTTTTAAATCTACTTCTTTTCTCTATTTAAATGAATTAACATTTTAACACGACAGGTTTATTTAATTGATAAAAATTTTTTAAAGAAAACAAGAGTAACATCAAATACCTTTGTCAACCATATATTTGTTCCAAACAATGCAGATATGATGTGTGCCATTATTATTGTACACTGACATTCAGTAACATCAAACCTGAAAATAAATAAACAAAAATTGAACTCAGTTGCATAATGCTAAGATATTTTCCCTTATCTTACATACAAATGAAAGCACTTTTCTTAATGTACAAAATAAATTATAGAGATTACTCTTTTCTAAGAGAAAGATACAGCATTGCATTTAATTTGAAATTGGAAGACCATACTATACTTACAATAATTTAATCTCGTGCTTTCCTGCCATTTTAAAATTATGAGGCATGAAAACGCTTTCAAATTTTTGTATATTGAATTATAGGTAATTTTTCATTAAAATTTTGGTTAGTCTTAAGAGTACAGTATTGACACCAAACTTGAATTTCCTCATGTGATAACTCGTCAAATTTGATATTAGAAACTAGAAATTACAGCCTGAAACTAGGAATTACAAAAGGGTAATAGTGTTCAGGAAAACTAACAAATTTTTAAATTTTATTGTGTACCTCCTATACTCCCGGGTCTTTTAAATGTCTAGAATTTTTTGCCACCTCACTTTTCGTACCCACTGATTCACACGGGCGTCCAGCATGTTCAGCGTTCATCATTCTACCGATGAGTGATAGATGAATTGAGTGAAAGTTATTTCAAACTCAGTTTGTAAATTTCGTTAGCTGTGATGCATTATACAGAATTGTATCGCTGGCATTTTAAAATTTACGACTTTAAATATTTTACTATCTATCAAATACAATAAAATATTCAGTTTTTTTATTATCTTTCCTGAGTTATCGTGGCTGAAACTGTGATGGGTAATGCTATAATCAATATAAAATACAAAAAATGAAAACTAATTTAAATGGGCGAACAATCTGGTCGCCAAAGTTGGCTAGTATGAATAAATAAATGTACTGAGGTGTTATTAACTATGGTTTAAATGTCTGCCTGATTCATCCATCACACTCACTAACTTATCAAGCAATTTAATCTTTTCCACTAAGGGGATACCACCAGATGGGGAAAATAATAATGATACTTTTAATATTGATGTGATATAATATGTATATCAGATGTAACAGCATTAATTCCTAAAATAAGAAACTTAAACAAGAAGGCCAAATCACTTACTTTCCAAATCTTAAAGATCCTGTTATATATGTCTGCCAATGTGCACAGTAAAATAAAATTATAGCAGTGAAGCACTGAAAAAACATCCAGTTGGGATATGCTCCAAGCTTAACTGCAATACATATACCCAAAGAGACAAACACTATACAGAAAGAAAAAATAAAGTATATTAATTAAGAACCACAGGGAGGGAAGGGAAGTACTTGAAAAAACAATTCAATGATAAGTATAATTTAATGGCAACAAAGTATTTATGGATAATTATTTATTTTTTTTAAGTAAATTTGAAAATCCATAACAAAGCAGAACTAAACAGCCTAAATAAAAAAGAAAAATAATGAAATAAAAATTATTTACAGGCAGCTACTTTGCAATCATGTGTTTCAAATATCATCAACCAATTTTTACACTTTTTCAAAACATAATGCAATTAAATATTATATAAATTTAATCAGAATATAAATTTATCCAGAGATTTAATGAAAATAAAATACAAAGTTTGAAAAGAGATTTAAAAAAAAAAACTATGTATATGGGTCATTCCAGTGAAAATGGTACATTTGATACTTCAAAAATGGTTTTTTTCAGAGTCAACTGATGTAGCTAAAATTAATGTCAAATAATAGCAAAAGGATTGAATTCATCTGTATTGTAAAAATTAATTAGCTAAACTTGGCACTAATACCTGATTTTCATAGTTTTTTATTAGTAATGGGAGATTTTGTCTACTCTGTTACACATTTAAATAACAAAAATCTATGTTTATTTTTCAAAACATTTTGTGCAATACAAACAAATGAATACTTCTTTCATATAAATGCAGTCAAATTTCCTGATAAAGCATTTCTTACATTTTATTGCTATCTTACATACACCAAAATGCAAAAATTTAAAATACTACATATACAAATTAGCTTAGCACATTAAATAGAGTTAAATAAAATCAGAATTACATCATTCTAGGTACAAATTGCATATCTCTAAACAGATTAAAACTCTAATTAAAATGTTTTGAATTTTTATGTTGAAATCATAACAAAAATACTTCTATAACATAGCTGTAGTAGGTAGGATTAATCTGCAATTTTATGCTAGGAAAATAGACAAACATTTTATTTATATATATATTTTTTATTAAATTCAAACTTTGCCATAAATATGTTAAGCTTTTTGGAAAACATCAATAGCATAAGGGAGCTCATAGTATAAACATCCACCTATCAATTTAAACTTTAATTCAGATAAAATATTTAAATTTGGTCAAAATGAACATAGGAAATATCCTCATTAACAGTTTAAATTTTTTTGCTTCATTTATTGTTATTAAGCTCATTTTTTTAAACTTAAATTTCTTACTCCATCACAATGAAATTTAACGAGCATGTATGCACCTGCTTTTACTTTTTTTTTATCAAAGACTTCAGTAGACTCTCCTGATGAAGCAGAGGAATAAATGTCTGAGACTTTATATTCTTTACTTCTTGATTTAATAATCTCTTTACTGCAGTAAGCATACTCTTTTTTTCCCCCCCTTCTCAAAACAGCAACAAAGATTTTCACTTTTCTCGCAAAAACATGATACTTCTCTATACAGAAAGAGGCCATTCCCTGTTGTGGCCATTTGGTGAACAAACATAATACCTTTGAGTACAGGTATTTTGCTTGGAATAATGTTGGCTACAGATTCCATTTCTTTATCCGTTATTTGATATAATCTTATAGTTGTGCAGTTCCTTTACATTGTAAAAAAAATGATCAGCATTATAAACATTTTTTTCAGAAGCTACTAATCTGTCAGCTATTCATTTTAAAACTGCACCAATAATGGCACACTATTAAAATTCCCTATTTGTTTCAAAGCTGCACCATTTCCATGGTTTGCTTTAAAAAAGTGAAATCTGTACCCCACTTGAAGTATTTTGATAGACATCTATCAAACAAGTATAATTTTTTCTGTCTGTGCTGATTGCTGGGGACCACTAGAAAAAAAAAAAACTTCTTTCACAGCATATTTGTTTTTCATCATTCAAGTTTTATTTATTAATAATTAGAATTATGAATATTTTAAAGATAATAATATTCATACTAATTAGTATTTAAATAGTTATTGTAAAGGGTATTCATAATAATTATTATATATGTATTAAATTATATTAATTATATATTCATAATTATTATAGAACATATTGTCCAGAAAAAACATTTTCAGAACTATTTACAATAAATTATTTACTCCATTAAATACTGTCCACTCTGTTACACATGGAGTGCACAGCGTGGACAACTAAGCCTAAAAAAAGCCTTTCTAATCATAAATGAATAAAAAATAATTAAGAAACAAATATAAAATGAAAAAAAATTTCTAAATTACAACTTTATATGGAATTTCAGGAATTTTTTTCTTTTATCATTAATATAAATGTAACATAGTGGACATTCAATAAGCCAAATTAACTACCAGACAAAAAGAATGAGTCTTACCTTGCTTATTGGCAGTTGCATTCAAAATGACTAACCAAGAATGGAATTTGCACTACTTAGTCACCTCAAAAGAGCTACCAAATTCAATTTAATTTTTAATTTTATATTTGAAATGGCTGTAACAGAGTGGACATACCAAAATGCACAAAATCTTGGGACATTAATAAGTAACAATTTTTTACATTGAAAAAAAATTAACAAATTTCACTGTTAAAATTATTTTTATGCGAGAGATGCAAGGTAATTGATATTTATTTTATTATAGTATTTAACCAATTTCTTAATTAGCCTTTTAACTGTCACTAGTTTGCAGCTGGGACATCAAGGTTTTTCCTTCTTGTTACACATTTTTTTTTTTTTTTACACCTTCATAAGTCCCTTTAATCAAAAAGGGAAAAAAAAAAAAAACAAGGATACAGAATTAAATGAAGAATAAATAGAAAAATATGATTAATTGCTTAGTAATTATGAAATTTTCTAAAAAAAGTTCCAAAATGTCAATTTGTACCATTTTTGCTGGAATGTATAATCAGTGGTAGATTCTTATTTAAAATGTAACATAATTTTATAAAAATCCTGAACACATATAAATAGAAAAGAAACAGTAAAACTTTTGGGAATAATATTTTTAAATTTAGGTCCTCTTAAAATCTCTACTTTAGGAGAACCTTCCAAAATTATATCTGTCGGTACTATCTGACAAAAAATATTTTTAAATTTTTTAATTAAATATATAAAACTCACTGAAAATAAACAAAATAAAAATAAGATAGTATATTATAGTAATATATTAATATGGAAAATCTTTAGATACATTTAAAGTTGAAAAAAAGCCATGTTCGATTAAATGTTGATTTTCGAATATAATCTATTCTTAGCTTTAATGCTAAAAACTCCTACTGTAATCTGATAACCTTAAATATGTGATTAATTTGCATCGCCTGATCAACAGCAACTCTTTACAGCATAAATTAAATTTATATCCTGTTCAGAGAATGAGTTGTATTTTGTTACCACTAAGAGTCCATAGGACACTCGAGATATCTACGGATTCCACATCTTTTTAACTGAACTATAATATCTATGAATAAATCAGTTAAAAATAACTAATTCCCCAAAACATGTCAATTTGTGCATATCCAAATGCAATATCATTTATATTTTTACATGAAATAAATTATACAAACCCGTGGATATTGAATCACATCCATGGTCAAAAAGTTCTCCCAAAGGAGAACTGGAACCTGTCCTCCTTGCTTGCTTTCCATCACAAGCATCAAGAGACTGATACACAAAAAGACCAGCAGCACACAGAAGGAAAGCCCAGCTGGGAGGCTGTAAAATACAAGCAGTTTTAATCAATTTTGAAAAAAAAAAAAAAAAAAATACATAAGGTTGCTCAATGCTCTTACAACTACTAAGACGAATATTTTTTAAAACTGGATATGGAATTCCCCTCTCAAATCAAGCATAACATAATGATTACATATATTTGATAAAAAGATCAGAAAAATAGGAAGGAAGGATGAAGGTGTGTTCTCCGGCGTGTGCTCCAGAATGGGTTTCTTAGCTAGTGCCGTGTTATCAAAAATTCAAATCTCGAATACCACACAAATCAGAAAAATACTTTTAACTCACTAACATACATATACACAGCTTCCTTAAAATTTAAGAAATTATATAATTTGTGCCAGTGGAAAATCCAGGGAGACGTTCGGGCTGCCCCCCCCCCCCCTCCCCTTGAGCTAATCCAGAATTCTTGATTTTATTTAAAATCACTGCAGCTGTTTGTTCTTAATTTCCAATTTTATAAAAATAATAATAAAAACGTGACAACAATGCTTTCTGGCTTGACAGGCTCGAAAATTTTCCTACTTTTCTAGTCATTCCACTTGTAGTGTTGACGCAGTTGAAATTTTTTTTTGGCTAGTTATTTCATTGTATTTTTTATTAAATTATTAAAAGTAATGTAGTGTTCTTTATGATTCTTACCCCCCCCCTCCCGAATCCTGGATTCACTACTGACTTGTGCATTCATTTTAGTTTTACACAATAATAAAAGTAACTATTAGTAAGTAGAGTACCAAGAAATAAAATAATGTTTGCAGATATTGTACCTTATTAGAAAATCTTCTCTGCAGGTACGCACATGTAAATAAAAATCTTATTTGTGGATATATATTTGGGAGTTACTAGAACTTTGAATAACACATTATTTACAGATTTGAAGCTACAAATAATATGTTCTTTGTAAAGAATTGATACTTTTCCTCTTTTAATTCATTAAATATTCATTCCAATGGAGGAAATCTATATTACTGAACTACATTAAAAATATTTCTATATCCTATAATGGTCAACTCCACACTTCTTATACTTGAAATTATGAAATTTAATGTTATTTCGCAACAATTCCTGGATACATGGTATTTATCGAAGTATTTAGTGATAAAATGACATCTTGCAAGTTTTTATTGACATTCACTGCTTGAACAAGGGTGTTGCTTAAAGAGGAAAGTTAAGCAACTAATTAGAAGCTTATATTACAATTTGTTATATTTCCATTAAAACATTCAAGCAGGGCACAAACTGTTTGTTTTCAAGATTCAAAGGAATCGTAGTTACATATCAAACCATAGATAAAATTAAATTTTAGTTTCATTATGAACATTAATTTTTACATCTAGATAGCTCTCATTATTTCAAGAGAAAGCAAAACAAAAACACATAATCTGTGCAATCAATGCAATTAATTCTATACTATCTGAATTTCATCCAAATAGTGCATTAAGGTATTTAGGCATTTATTCAATTTCTACTTGAAAAGTTTGAAGTTTAGGCAAATTATTTGAAAGAACTTTAAAAAAAAATCAAATCAATATTTCATAATTAATTATTTATAAGTAACAATAAATTCAGACCACTTAATCAAATTAAAGTAATAGGTTAAAAATGCAAAAATTAACATGCTAGTTGAAAACTTTAGTTCATTAAACAAATATTTTGATATATATATAATGAAATCACTATTCCCCATTCATCTATTTATATACTCCATACTCTTTAAAATGAATATGTATGTATAAATTATTTTTAAGTTGAACACAAAAACTAAATCCTAAGTTCTAATCATTCGTAGACTGTGTTTACTATCCTTTTTGTCAAAAATAACTTTGTCTAGAACTCTGAATTGGATTTATAAATAAATTAGAATCTTTCTGTTTTTATAAACACATAAATTTGCTTTGGTCCAATCAAATAAATAATCTGGAAAACTTTACTTTTCTCTTTTCTGTTCTTGCTTCATTTGGAGAAGGATGTCATGGCTGTTGCGAGGATTAAACCCTTGTTTTTGGATATGCTAAATTAATGATATTTTCCGAGAAATGACCAAAAAGCTTACAAAAAATACTGGACTCATCCTTCATTAAGCTTATCTTCTCTTCAAAGAGTTATTTTATAACATTTCACCTAACTGTAGTAGAATGAAATTAAAAATTGCAATCATCAAAATTCGAAACTATTTAAAATGAATTCAAATAATATATGCCACAGATATAAACATTCATTAAATTTTTGGTTAAAATTTTTTATAGTTCAATTAAACTATCTAGAATAAAGCCAATATTTATAAATTCTATCCTGAGCTTCCTCCTACTTGGAAAAAAAAATCAAGTAGGAGGAAGCACTAAAATTCTGAAAGTATGAGAATTCTAAATTATGCAGAGTGAATGTAGTAATAAAATGTATTATGAAAAGGTACAATAACATAAAATAGAAAATTGTGAATCATTAAATTAATGTCACATTCTTGAATTAAAATTAATTTCCCAAGTAGATGTTAATCTGAGTTTAATACAAAACCGGGATTCACTTACCTCTTGCTGAGCGTCTGGACTGTAGTACACTAGTATGAGAGTTGTTACAATAGTAATTATAAGGCCACTAATAGTCATTAAATTCGGCGCAAGCCATAATGGTAATTTGGTTACTAACCAGTTCCAAAAGGGTTGTAAAAGAGGATCCAACAGAGTACTACCACAACTGTTATATTTATGTTCACCGAGTTTCTTTAGCTGGATAGGAGTCATAACATCACTGCTACTGAAAATCATCTTGATTACAGTTTTCGAGAAATATTACGACAAAAAAAGAAACACTAATACACAACACAAGATATTTTCAATCACTCGGAAAATATTTGTCCGTCACATAAATAAGCACTATTTATTCAAAATACATAATCGTACTAGCTACAGCCGCAGGAATCGCAGCATGAAAAAAATTATTTACGTTACAACTCACTAGGAAATAAGCAGATGGGGTCTAAAGTTCATTTCAGAAATTGGTGGCGTGATGAAATGGATGACACATCAGAGGCACATAAAAAATGTAGTGTACATTTCTTGTACTAAAAAAATGACACCAAAGTTGGTTTCTCTTCCAAATACAAATATAAATAAATGCTCCCTTCAGTGCATTTAAAGATATTATGTAGATCGGAAAGTGAAGAGTTATCAAAATTTTATCACGAAACGAAATTGACAAAACTGTTTCTTTACTGACTTCCTGAAAAGTTTTACGCGTCACATCCGTTACTCATTCTATCTGTTGGATATCAAACAAATACGCTGCTTATTTAGATAAAATTGCTGTTTAGATACTATTTTCTCCAACATCACTACTTCATTTTACACACAGGAGTAAATCTTTAATAAGATTCGTCTGCGCATGACACAAATACGAGATTTTGTTTTGTTTCTTTATTTCACCTGGTCATGATGATTAGGCTAAACGATAGCTTAAAATTTTTACTGGTCCTAAAACTTGTCGCTTTCTTAGCTCCTCTTTTAAATGCTAAAAAAATTTCCTATGCAAACTAAAGAAAAAGAAAATTTATTGTTCGGTCATTGTGTCAGAAATAGTCCTCAAAATAACCAAATACCAACTTAAAAAAAAAAGAACTGTTTCTTTCTTTTTATTTTGAAATAGGTTTAAAATCCTATGCTATTTTCCAATGGAATCGCTGATAGTTAAATATGGATGTTGAAAATTCAATTAAATATATTTTGTAATTCGTTACAGCTGAATAATCATTTGAAACTCATAGGAAAGATCTGAGGACATTGAAACATAAAAATATGTGAATGTAAATTTGAATCACCCCCTTTGTCGCTCGAGAATGGAGACAATGCATACTCACGAATTTTATTTGGGAAGCAAATGCACATTTTGCAGAAAGAAAAAAATAAGGTGGTCTATTCTGGTACCTCCGGTTGGGTTGGGAGACGTCACTTTTTCCGCACGTTAACAACGGGAAAAGTGACGTCTCCCAACCCAACCGGGGGTACCAGAATAGATCACCCTCTCAATGGCGTAACGATCAAGATAACTGACGTCCCTAATATAATATGAATTTTTGCCCCCTCCAGTTGTTATCAGTGCTTAGCAAATGGAAATGGTTCCCTGCCCATGGTAATTGTTTTTCATCCCTTTCTCATATTTAATTTTAAAACGTCACATAAACACATTTATGCTTTGTTACCATGACCCCCCAACGGACCGCAACTGCTTGTCTGTGAATAAGACAACATGGAGTTAGTGTTAAGCTGCGTTCCTTCGGCCTGTCTTTCCACGAGTTTCGTTAGCGGCTCGCGTTATTTCCCGTCGTCGGAACAGGAAGAATCGATGTAGCTCGTGGGCTTGCAAGGGAATCTCTTGTTTCCCTCGTAATGGCAGTAAATAGCTCGCACGTCAAAGGAGGGGGTAGTGGCCAGACGGCGTCAGTGCATCATTTCACTCGAGCGCTGCCGAGAGATTTGCTAAGCCACGGGCCGTGCGAACGGCTCGTCTGGTCGGAATTTCGCCGATCACAATCCAGAAGTACGAACCTTGAGCGACTCGAGGTTTGCCAAGTCACACTCTGTGGGAACAAGGCTTTATACGACATGAGGTATTGCGTTTGTCATGTGTTTGTGACTTCATATGAATTGACACCTTCAAGTTAGTTTCCTCTAGTTATTTTATTTGAACTAGTTTAAGCTAGCGAACGGCATAAATGTGGTACGGTCAGGTCCGGATTATTAAATAGGCATCAGCCCAGGGGCCAGGCAACTATGAGGGGGAGAGATTTTTTTACGGTATTTTCAAGATAATATAATTTTGTGCCGTCGTTTGATTTAGAAGAACCATGTATTCAAATCTATTGAAATTAAAATAATAAAATGGCATAAGTTTTAGAATATTATTCTTAAGATTTTTTTCATGTTTTCAAATTCGCAAACAAATCAGTGTGGTCCCATTTTTTTTGCAGTTGGCTGACTGACTACAAATCAGCTCTTTTAAACTTTATATTAGAGTTTTTTTATTGTGTTCAAGAAGTTATGTAATTTTTTAAAAACCATCGTGCCTAAAATTACTTCTGAATTACAATTTTTTTTTTATACGCGAGATACAAGGACGGATCCGGGGAGCTTTGAGGGCTCAGGCCCCTCTTCGGGTCTTAAATCATAGATTGTCTAAAATGCCATATATTGATTTTTTTAAAAAAACTTTTCTTATATAGACTGTCCAGAAAAGTAATTACAATATAGTAACAGGTCAGGCACTAGTGCGTATTTATGGGGATTGAAGAGAAAAGAACCCACCCTGTCAGAATGGTGAAAAATTGATGTGTTTCTCGTTTCTTTCTTTCTTTCTCTTTTTTTTTTTTTTCGTTCTTCTTTCAGCTGGGTGGCTAGCGATAATTCAAGAGGAAAGAGGTTTGTTGCAGAACTTTCTAGGGCACTCACTAATTGCCTCAGTATACAAGTACTGCACACTGATATAGCACTGAGACATAATTTTGAGACGACTGTATTACAATGACGACTTCTGAGGCCGTTTTCAGCGGGGAAAGGGAAGTTCCTGTTAAGAAAATAACTAATATCTACTAATAATAATGGAGTATGCGCTTGTGTCTGTGCGTTAGTACTCTACAAGGCAGACCACTGGACCTAGAGCTACGAAATTTTGCATAAGCATACTTTGGAGGGTGGGAATGTGCATCTCGGGCCCTTTTTTGAAATTTTAATTAGAATTTTAATTGATTAAAAATTAAACGAAATTTCGGCGTTTTTCCTTAATAACGTTGGAATATATTATACCACAAAAGTTATTTTTACACCATCTCAAAGTGCAAAAAATTACATTTTCACTGATACCAATTAAGTTACAGAACAATTTTTTCTTTAGTTTTTAATAATTTTTTAAACATATTTTTGGCATAATTTACAACAATACTTTTCATTGTTGCCACGTAATTCATACAGGAGAGACCGCTGCACCTAGAGTTATTAATCTGGTAGAAGTATACTTTAGAAGGTGGGAATCAGTGGCGGCGATTGGGTTCAAAAAGTAGGGGGGGGGGGAAAAAATTTAAAAAACCTAAAAGTATCCGTGAGTATAGGGCTAGACAAAAAAAAATTTAAAAATTTAGCAAGAAACTTAACTGACTTTCCCGGACACAATTGCTTTTTAATACTTCTTAGTTTAAGGCGGCTAAAATGAAATAAAAAAATAAATTTTTTCCGGAAAAATGTAGGGGCGACTGCCCCCTCGCCCCCCGACTCACCGCCACTGGTGGAAATGTGCACATCGGAGCCCTTTTTTGAAATTTTAATTAATTAAAAATTAAGCAAAATTTTGACGTTTTTTCTTCATAAATTCCGAAAAAACTACAATACGAAACTGGTTTTTACACCATCTGAAAATTTAAACAATTATCTTTTCAATGATATCAATTATGTTGCCGTACGATTTTTTTGTCTAATTTTAGTTAATTTTTTAAAATATTTTGTTGGCATAATTTGCAACAATACTTTTCATTGTTACAATGAAATTCAAACCGTTTTCATTGTTTTAAAAAAAATTAATTTCATGTTTCTCTTCCATTGTTGAAATCTAAGATACTATCCTACCGGATTTCACTTTGTTTCTTACTTTCTCGTATACGAAGTATACAAAGAGAAATTATTGTAATCGTCAAAAAATTCGAACACGAGATTTTGATGAATCTCCACGTTTTAGACCTTCCCGAGTTTAAAAAGCACAATTTTGGAATTATGACTGTCTGTGTGTCCGTGAACACGATAATTCAAAAACTATTAAAATTGGAGGGATGAAATTTGGTAAAAAATGTTATTATCATGAATGTAGGTCCGTATCATATTTTGGACCAAATCCGTCGAAGGGTTGACTGTCTGGCGGTCTGTATAATCTCATACTACGCGCCATATTATGTATCGGCGTACGACGTTTGTAAACTTCGGGATATTACTAATGTTTTCAAACATGAATTGTAGCATTTTTTTTTATTGTTGTAAATAAAATTCAAACCGATCTCATCATTTCAGCAAATATTTTATTCACGCGCTTTTGCAATTGTTAAGGTTGTGATAATATAAATAGTTTTCTTGGAAATTTAACTCCAAAGCAGAATTCTCACTTTATTTTTCATTGCATTGCCTATTTTATCGCACTGCTTCAAAGTAATATTTTTTTTAAAACGTGGCAACAGATATTTGATTTCATGTTTGTTTATTTACTTTCTCGTATACGAAGTATACAAAGAGAAAGTATTGTAATCGTCAAAAAATTCGAACTCGAGATTTTGACGAATCTCCACTTAGAAAGTATTCGAGGGGAGACCACTTCCGATGGTTTATTTGATCAATTTTTCTGTGAAATCTGTAAAGAAAGTCATAAAGATAGTAAGCATATTAGGAAATAATCCAGTAAACTGAACGATTATTGTTTCTATGATTTAATTCTTTTTATCAGCAGGTTTTATGCTAATTGACATGCTGCTGGACGTAAAATGTGGAACGCCATTTTAATGTTGAAATCAGATGCATATTTCACAAAAGGAATAAGAAAGTAAAGTTGGCCCCGACATCCTACAATTACATGTTACATAAGCAGTATGATTACGGACAGTCAACTTACCATAAATCAGAATAAAGTGCCAGGCCTGCGAAAAGAACGCGGTCAATGTCTAATGTCGCAATCTGAAGTTTAAATTACTTATTATGGGGAACCATGAATGAGAGGAAGAATAAATAACCAATGTGACATAGATGAAAGTGTATTCATTTTCTAAAGAGTTGAGGATAATTTAGTGCTTTTGTATTCCTCCCTGCTTTAGAGTTTTCCTCATCTAGTTTCTCATTTTAAAAATTTTACTACTTCTTTTCTAAATAGTCTCTGAGGTATTTTTTTACTTAATCTAAAGTTTATTTATGTATTTTCCTATTAAAATTTACAGCAGCATTGAAACTATGTTTTCTGATTATTTCTCAATAAGCAAAATTTGTGTATATTTTCTTAAATTAAAGCAAAATGAATATTTGATGCTAATTTTAACGTATATCAGACTACACCCAACAATGGTAAAAAAATTACGACTTTAGGATCAAACTTTTTGTGATTTTTTCTAACTTAGGGCTTAGTAGAATATAAAATCGTCCCAGGGACAATTACTTTGTCCTCCGCCTGTCCCGTAGGAAGGTCTTTTGACGGCCAATGCCGCCGAAAGGTTAATAAATCCTAATTATTGAAAAAAAGAAAGTGTTGCAGCTGGTCCTTATTTATTGGCCGCTACACTCACCGTCGTCATTTAACTAGGTTCCAAGAAAATTTGAGTTGCACATCTGCTGAAGGTTTAAGACTGCATTTACGAGCAATACGTAACTGAACGGTGAAGTACAGG
>BGPR01000300.1:0-100591 GCA_013235015.1 Araneus ventricosus
ATCGATGAGGTTTTGCATAATTTTTTTCCTGAGGATTGTGAGAGCGATGAACAAATACGGCATGATTCTCTTTTCAATAGCACCACAGCCAATGATCCCCCTTTTACTCTTCATGAAATTGATGCTGTTGTTTGCAAACTGATACTTAAAAAATCTCCTGGCCCTGACTCTGTTCCTAATGAAGTTGTTAAAAAATTTCACCAAATGTATACTCACCTTCTCTTGAAAGTTTTTAACTCGTGCCTTCGACTCAATACCTTTCCACGCTGTTGGAAAAGGGCTAGAATTATCTTGATTCCCAAAAATAACGATGTCCGTTTTCCCCGTTTGGACAATCTAAGATGTATTAGTCTTTTATCATCCTTGGGCAAGTGTCTTGAAAAGCTCATTGTAAATAAAGTGACTTGGCATCTGCATCAAAATAACTACTTTAATTCAAGTCAGTTTGGTTTTATGCCTCAGAAGTGCACTGAGGACGCTTTGATGCGCCTTTTTGAAATTATTTTAAATGGTAAAAAGAGAAAACTTTTTACAACTCTTGTTTTCTTAGATATCAAAGGCGCTTTCGATAACGCCTGGTGGCCTGCTATTCTTAGTCTTTTAAGAAGTGCTAACATCCCTGGTAACTTATTTTCTATTATTTCTAGCTTCTTAAAAGACAGAACTGCAACCTTATCTTTAGGTCATTGCTCAAAGGAGAGACCTTTACAAAAAGGATGTCCTCAAGGATCTGTTTCTGACCTTTACTCTGGAATATCATTATCAATAACTTATTGGACAAAGTTTCAACTTTCTCTTGTTGTGAAACGATAGCTTTCGCCGACGATTTACTTCTTTGCTTTCAAGGAAAGACTCTTCAAGATATTAACAGAGAAGCTCAACGCATTCTTGATTTTGTTTCAAGTTGGGCTAAAACATATAAATTAGAGTTTAACGCCAGCAAGTCAAAAGTTATGATCTTGGATAGGAGAGAAAGCAATACATTTACTAGTGCTCTTACCCTTAATGGAATTCCCCTTTGTTTCGTGAAGGAATTAAAATACCTAGGCGTTATCCTTGATAGCAAATGTTGTTGGAAACAACATATCTTGTACCTATCTAAAAAATATGAAAATATTCTTTTGGGGCTAAATAGAGTTACCAGAAATACTTTTGGATTCAAGTCCAACGTAACACCGCTCATCTATAAGCAAGGTATTGTTCCTTTTATTTGTTATTGTTCACAAATCTGGGGCACTGCTTTGAAAAAGAAAATTAATTGCCGGCTTTTACGGGAAATGCAAAGAAGAATTCTCCTCCGAGTTATTTCTGGGTATCGTACGATATCCTATGAAGCTGTTTTTGCTATCTCGGCTTTTCCTCCTATTGACATCTTTATTGTTCATAATAGGGATTTCAAGATTGCGACGAAGACCTGTATCGCCAATAACCAAGACGTCTGCTTGCCTGTTTCTAAGATGCCTCACCCTTCTGAAGGGTCTCCTATTAATTTAGTTGGTTACTACCAAAATATTAAAGACAACTTTCAAGTCGTGTGCTTTACAGATGGTAGTAAGATCAACAGTAAGGTTGGTCTTGCGTTTGTAGTTTTCCAAGACCATATTGAAACTGAAGTACACCAGTTTAGAATAAGAGACGAATGCAGTGTTTTCCAGGTGGAATTACTCTGTATTGCCCAAGCTGTTAATTGGATTCGCACTAACAAAAACCTTTCCTCAAATTTCTTAATTTGCAGCGACTCTCTTTCTTCTTTATATGCCTTAAATTGTATTACTTCTCCAAACCGACTCATTGTTAAAACTCAAACCAACCTAAATTTCCTTCAAGGCAGAGGTGTACAGGTCTTCTTCTCTTTTGTTCGAGGTCATATAGGAATTTATGGCAATGAACGTGCTGATTGGCTTGCAAAAGAGGCGACTAAACTAATTGATTTCATCCCTATGATTGTACCAAAATCCTTTTACAAAAGTGTTTTCAAGAAACACGTTATTTCTCAATGGAATAACCTTTATCAAATTTCTCATAATGTGAAGTCCACCAAAGAATTTTTTCCTTCCATTCATGGACGTTTGAAAGCCATCCATTTCGTTCTTAATTTCAGAATTACTCAATTTCTCACTGGACATGGAAACTCTAAAGCCTATCTAAAACGATTCAATTTATCTCGTACAGACTTGTGTTCCTGCTCTAGTGGAGAGATTCAAGATGTCAATCACTTGATACTTTCCTGCTCTAAATTCACTCCCGCTAGATGTTTACTCATCAGCACTCCAAAGAAGAACAATTTTGCATGGCCTCCATCTTTCTCTACTTTAGTCCAGAACAAAACTTGTTTTGCATCATTTTGTGAATTTGTCGACAGCACTTTTCCCCACATTATATAGACTATAAACTTTTTATGTGTTTTGACGGCATTTACATTTTTTTCCTTATAACTTTTGTTTATTTATTTTTATTTTTCAATTTTTGAAATTCATTTCTTTTCTCTCAATTACTTTTGGATCAGAACCTTTTGTTTTGTTAACTGTTCGAAATTTGTGTGTTTTATATATTGTGTGATAGTTTGCGTATTTGTGTGCTTTTATTTGATTTTTAAGTAATTAATTATTTTTTTCATTTTCCCCCACCTTGTACTCCATTTCTCGTTATTATTCATTTTTTTGTTGTGTATATGTGACCAGTTATATTGCATCTATATCTTTTTAAAAAAATTTTATTATGTTTCGGTACCTTTTCCCCTTGTTTATTTACTTCATTGCTTAATACCATTCATGTGTTCGTATGGATGTGACCAATTTATTGTATATTTGTTTCTTTTTTTCTCTTCCTCCTTTTCTGTTTGGAATTTGCATTTGTTTCATTTAATTTGAAGCTTCCTTCAACCCTTTTTTTGAGTCTTTTACTTACTTCTGTAAGCCTTGTGTTGTACTTGTTGGTGCACAAGGAGTTATTTCTCAAGCGATTGCAAAAAAACTTACACATTTTATTTTGGCATAATTTACATTACTTGCACTCGGAATAGCAAAATCTGCACTGTTAGTTGCAAATGGAGCTCCGATTATTCAAAATGCAGAAGTTGTGATCATTGTGTAAATTTTTACAAAGAGATGCAACAGCTGCGTTTTATAAGCCCATTGATTATATTTACTTGGTAAACTTCTACGAGAACCTATGATATGTTATCTTTACAAAAGCGAGCGTTGATATAAACAGCACTATCAGAATTACAATAACGCTGCAGCAACAATTCGGAAATATGGACCATAAAGTGTTTTCACAAACGGACCGTGAGTATTACAAATATGTAAAATATGACACGCTCTTCGAAATGCATGGCACTTTAAGCTTATTGTCAGGACGAGGACAGAGACGTGTTAGCCACGAAATTGAGATGGTTAAACTGTAGTAATCACAATGAAACACCCCCGCCCTGCCTCGGCATCCAGGTCAAAGCTGAAAGACCGTCCGTTAAGGCAGAAAATTGGGCACTGAAGTCGACCGTAAAATATCCTCCACTATGAGCGGTTCATGCGACGATCCCTCTCCCTTTTACAGGGGTACCACCCGTCTTCGGAGATGGGCCCTACGATCCACATCACTTTTTTCTATATTCCACCGGGAAACGAGAATCTGCTTACTTATAAGGCAGGTTCTCATCCCAATATTTTTGGTGTCCCCTTAATAGTAGGCACTGTAGTAGGTGTTACCATAGGGAGAAGCAGCAGTGCTCTGGCGGTTTCAAGGCAATGGATACGTATACGCTACTGTATGGAAAATCCTTCGCAACGTATTGAATTTTTTCCTACAAGACTAGCCATATCCAACAACTACATGTCGGCGATGAACAAACCCTCTTATACTTTGTTAAGCAGTTTATAGCTCACATGGAACTTGAACATTCTTGACCATGCAATATTCTATTGAGTGATAAAGTGCCTTTTTATCTTCATGGGAGTGTAAATGCACACAATTATTGCATATAGGACTCACAGAATCCTCATGCATTTCAGCAGATGTCCTTATAATTACCAAAGGATACTGTATGGGGTGGATTCATAGCCTCCTTCATTCTGGGTCCGTATTTCTTAGGTGCCAACATTCCAGTTATTCCGTTACTGCTCAAAGGCATTGAAAAATTCTTCTAAATTGTTATTCCGCAGTTACAGCAGAGTAGGTAGCTGCTATCTACCGTTTTCATGTAAAATGCAGTAGCTTCTCACATTGCACGGCAACATTTTACAGACGAACGGATATTTACCCAGATAGCAATTTTAGTTTGCAGCAAACTTGCACTGCAAATCTGCAAGCTTGCAGCAAGTTTGACACGACAAGAGTGCAAGTGTGAAACAAGTTTGCAGCAAGTTAACGCAAGCTTCGAAGTCACCATGGGACGAACTTGCAGCAAGCTTGCCTTGCAAACTCATTGCAAATTATAGCAAAAAGATAGTACGAACACAACCCGGCATAAAACTCGCGATCTACCGGTTCTGAAGCAGACGCGCTAACCATTCGGCCAGTTAAACTCTGAGAGAAGAAGATAGATTTCGCTAATACATCATCGGTCGATTCGATTCGTATACGATTTATTTTAAACTATTTTCTTGATTTCATTAATTTTTTTGAATTGAGAATATGATTTGAAGTCAAAGATAGAGCGATTTTCGCTAATAACTACGTTTTGCTAGTAGAATAAATTATGAAATTAGAGTTCAAAAGTAATTACTTTAAAATGGGACAAAATGTGTAAGTTATTATTTTTCAACAAACATTGACTGTTTTTTTCGGTTTAATTTTGTTCATAAACGTTAAAATTTCAACATTAAGAAAAAGGCGATATAGTTTTCTTTAAAGTGCGAGTATTATATTTAGTAATAAGATGGAAAATGTTTCAAAATTTTTTTTATAAAAAAAGTTAGTTTTTTTACAAATTATCATTGATTTATTGAATTAATAAAAAGAAGGACGGTCTAGGAGATGCTATTAAAAATCGAATGTTTTTTTAAAACAGAGACAAGAATAATTATCTTTTTGTGCTATTTTTGCATTAAGCTTGTTTTGCAAATTTGCATTGCAAGGAGGTGGCGCTAGTTGTCACGGCGAACTTGCTACATGTTAGCTTCAAGCTTGACGCGTCAAATTTGCGATGACAAGGTAATATCAAGTCAAAATCAAACTTGCTGCAAACTTACGTGCTTTCTAGGTAGCCGTGCATTTCCTTGTTGGTGAATACCGCTTTAGCCCTTAGCTCACTCACAGTAATTTTTGGTTGTGAGATAATTTGAAAATGTGATTCACAAAGAGAAAGTTGATAATCTAACGACCTTGAGGATCGCACAGAGCTGCAATCCTGACAAATCAACGTTGAGCTGCTTGGCAACATGCAATCCAAAGAATGAACATTTTGGAACTCTTGAGATGCAACTCATTGAACCACATATATCAAAGATGGCAAAATAAAACTTTTATTAGAAATCGTGATTTCTGTAATAATTTTGAATTATTGACTTGGCCATTGTACAGCGCCAGTTTACAGTTGCTGGCAAAAGTTTTAAGTGAATTTCTTAGTTTGCCGGAATCGAAATCTCATGTTAGGAATAGCACGTTGACCAATTTTTGTTACTTTTGGTTGTATAGATTTTTTTTGCAATCTATCTCGAAATACCTCATATTATTTTATAGCCCTTCTCCCAGCATGTTACTTTAAAGACAAAATTCCTACGTTTAAATTCACTAAATTATTCATTTGGCAATGCTTTTTAATGTTCAATTTATTGAAACTGTAATTCGATGCTTGATGATATATGCACACATTTAATATCGTATAAGCTATTATTTCTATATTAGATAATAGTTTTAATAAGAGATTTGCGCAATTAAAATGTCTAGTTGTAAGAATAAAATCATATAGGGAAAGTGGTGTAAAACCGGGTAGCTAAGGCTCGAAGGTCTGTTGGAGCTAAAATATTGGAAATGGAGCTTGTCAAATTTTATTAAAATATTCATTATTTATGGGAATGTAATATATGTTTCTAGAAAAATCACAGTTTCATTACTTTTTTTTTTATCAAAAATGATTTTTTTATAAAAAAAAGTCAAAGTACCCGGTTTTACCCCACTATACATGTTAACGTTATGGAAAATTAGGAAAACTCGATTTTCAGTGGAAAAATTGCAATCATTTTTATTTTATATGACAATTTAAGAATATTAGTTACAAAATTCACATACAAAGCAGTTGTCTTCTTCTTCTGCGCCGCTGCAGAGTTCGTGGGCACAGTTAAGACAGTTTTTACATTGGACTAACCCTTCTTCTTTATTTGAATTTGAAAATTAATCATTAAAATATAAACAATCAACGTCGTGATGTGTTTTTATCGTCTTAATTGGAGGAATTATCAATACTGACTGTCCCGGTCTTACGCCACTTGGAATACCCAGATTTACCCAGAGTGCAGAAGTTAAAAACGATACCCAACCGCGCAATTATTGGAGTAAATCCTTATTGTTCGATTGGGTATAAATCCTTAGTAATCGTATAATAAGCTGTACTATGTATAGTGTTTATAACTGTAATAATTTTTATATAAGGATAGTTTAAAATCAAACGAACATTAGAGAGCTGACTTCTTAAAACAAACAAACCTTCACAGATGTGGCGAATTCAACAGCTGCAACACGCCATTCTGATTGTTCCTTTTTCTTGATTAGTAGAGCGTAATTCAGTAAACGTCTGCTAGATAGGGAAAATAATAGCGCCAGAATCAAGGGTACCCGGTTTTACCCCAATCACCCTATTATCTGTTCGTTTAGTTACTACTTAATCCTTTTAGAACATTCTGCATTTTTACCCTACGATTCTCGATAATAAGAAATTAAAAAGAGCCTTATGAAATAAAATTAAACCAAAGTCTCTTATAGATTAAAAATATGACTCCAGTTAAGTGCAGGTTGTCCATAATTAAACGATCCTATTTCAAAGTTGTTTGCAGACGAAATTTTTGTTCAGAAAGTTGTGAATTTTTTTGGAGGGCATAATGAAGGAATGGAAATTTGTTTGAACAAAAAAATAGTTCAAACTTTTGCCACCAGATGGCAATTAACTTGGAAATACCTTGGTTTTCACCTTTGATTTCTTCGAGGAATTAAGTCCTAGAGGTTCAATAACATGCTTGATCAGCGGGCAGCGATATGCATCGTTGTTACAGAATAAAATTCTTCCGGATCTGCAAGCACGTTAGTGCCTTTGAATGCATAATTTTTATGCCAGATGGATCTCCTCCTCACATTATCCTTTGTGTTAAGACGTCCTCAAAATCACTTCACAGAAGAACGTGTTATCAACCGGCACTTTTGTAGTCTGTGACCTCCCCAAACCCCAGACCGCAATCCATGTGACTTTTGACTGTGGGGGTATTTGAAATATCTGGTAAGTCGTGATAATCAAAGAACTTTACCTTATCTTAAATACAGCATTTCACGACATGTTCTTAGCATTTCCCAGAACACACTGCGGTCAATTGTGGAACATGCTATCTTACAATTCCAGATGGTAGCTGAAAATGATCGCCGTCATGTGGAACATGTTTTGTTGTAACAAAATTTGTGAATTATCGTAAATTTATGCTAAATGTCTAATTCATTAATTTGGAACTAATTTTTTGCTCAAACAAATTGCCATCTCTTCATTATGTCCTCCACAAAATTTCACAGCTTTCTGAACAATAGACTCGTCTGTGGACAACTTTAAAATCAGGCCGTTTAATTATGCAAACTCTGTATTTTTCTTATTCTTTTACAAGATCGTATTTATGAAATCCTTTTCAGTTTTTGATGTCTAATTGCATGGCACCGTAGTTAAAGTGGTTAGTATTAAATAAATTCCTAATTTCTTAAGATCCTCAAGTTTATTCAATTATTTTTATTTAGAAAATGGAAAATCTAACTTTATTGAAATTTACTGAATAATATGGAATTATATTACGAAACAGCAAAACAATCAGAATATTACAAACACAGTAGATGAAAGTCGGTAAACTTCCGCAATAAAAGCGTAATCAGTTTGTTGAATACTTGAATTGCATCAATGGGAGTTCGAGTTTGCATTTCAATTTTAAACTAGAATCGACGTTTATCTTTTATATGTGCCTGTCTAGACAGAATTACTTATTACTTTTAAATGTCTGAACAAAATAGTAAAGTTAAATTAATTAAATCAATAGAGATTTCATTTATTCGTTACTTTATTTTGCTTTCAATGACAGTGAACAAAAAACTTTAATGCTTACAAGAAAGGATATGTAGCATGAACAAATGTGTTGACACCCATAATTCTATCAGTAATTTTGATTTAAAAAGATCAGGAAATTATCCAGAAATTCGATACTTTTCTTTATTTTTCTGCTGATAAGTACGAATAAAAATTTAAGAACCATTATTTAGAAAACTTTTCTTACGTGACGCTTGATGCAGACATTTTTAGAGTTCAAGCGTATTGCATATTTTTCAATCGTATGCTATTCTTCCGAATTGTTATTATTCTACTTTTTATTATTGAAGCTGGAATAATGAAAATATTGTAAGCTGTTTATGATATAGAATCTAAGTTATTATTTTTTCATTAATAATATACAGTTATTTTTCAAATCAATTTCTTAATACTATTATTAACAAAATACATTTAGCAAGTGTAAAAGTTTTATATATTTATTTCTTCTGTTTTTTCATTTTACTGCAAAATTGTTTCACTACAGAGCGTTCAGAAATTTATCTTTAATACAAAAAGCAATTATTATTTATTTGAGCCAGAAATTATGATATATATCTTTTATGCTGATAAATAATCTCTTGATACCATTTTCAATACCTTCTTGAAAGTTAACTAGGATTTGCGAAAGTAAATAGCCTGTTTTTTTTACAAATTTAATATAAGAAGCAATTATTATTTATTTGAACCAGAAATTACCGATACATACTTTTTATGCAGATAAATAATTTCTTGATACCATTTTCAATACACTCCTGAAAATTAACCAGGATTTCCAAAAGTAAATAGCCTATTTTTTCAGCACTTTTGTGAAAAATACATTAGATGTAGAAAAAATTGGCGAGAAAACAATTGCCTCTTTGTTTTTTGTTTTTTTGCTTCTTTAATTTCAAAGTGAAGTGAAAATGGACCTTTTTCTTAAAATATTTTGTTGTAAGAAATTTTAACTACTTTCGACTGATTAGAAACTCATTATTTTGTACTCAGTACGACAGGAACTTATCTATATAAAAGAAAATTCAGTATCTGAATATTTTTACTAACCACCACACTAAAGATATGTTTTTGTAACTAGCTAGTGTGGTTATATTTTATACACTAAGGAATAGTAGTCTTCAAAACACACATACATGTACACAGACAACTGAATTTGCTAATATTGCTCATGATATATAGATCACAATCTATTGCTTATCCGTTTAACAATAACTGATCCGTTTAGATATGCTTAGTAATTAATGAACTCCTTTAAAGTTTCACGAACCTTGCTAAAATGGGACTCTCAGTTAGGATTGTGGAAAAATAACGATAACGCCTCACACGGCATTCCACACTCAAGAAATCTCATATTATCTATCACAATATGAGAATGATTAAGCCTCCACTATTTTCCCACCAAATAACTGTCCGTACATAATGGATCTTCATTAACTTTATATCCCTCATACGAGGTTTAATTTTCACACTTCCCATATTTTATAACAGAGTTTTTAAATATTCCTTCAACCGACAGTTAATATCTAAACTCGGTTTCACCAATTACCAGACACAAAACTCAGTTTCCGACATGTCTGTGGATCCTTTATTAAATTTCGCATATTGTTTTAGATACCAATTATTATTTGTTAGAATAAACTTCCATGCAAAGATATATTTCAATTTACTGAATAGTGCTTCAAGAAAATATTTGTTTCTTTGTGCTGATTAACCTGGTGACGCATAAAAGAACTGAATGATTTTTTAAAAACATTTATCGCAATAATAACAAAAAAGCAACATAACTATGACTTCCAGTTTAAAATTTAGATATAAGAGTCTGCAATAAATCACCATATACAAAAGGGTGGATCGAAAATTCAAAGTGTGGATAAAATAATCGGCATAGGGTGCAAAAGTTGTCTTTTAAGTGTACTAGCATACATGCAAAATTTTTTCAATTCTGTTTAATATTTTCCGGTGCCCCAAGACACTTAAATATTTGCAAAAATACGATTTTTATGCAAATTTCGAATTAAAAATAAATATAAAAAAGGGTTAAAGAAACGATTTTACAGGGTGAAACGTAGAGGAGAGGGCGAAGGAATGACAAAAATACCAACAAAAATTGGAAAATTATCGTAATGGAAAAATATCATGTTTGTTCGATATCAAATTTTGTAAGTGTACGAATTTCGATACATGTAATTGCCAAAAGGACATGAAAATTCCACTTGCTTAGCGATTGTTTATAAAAGGTCAAAGATTAGAAAGGAAAATTGTTTGGAGGAGTGGACGTAATTGCGACTAAAAAAAGAGAAAAGCGAAAACAGATGGAACACAAAAGAATAAAGCGTAAAATGGTTAAAACTGATGCTGCTCATGATCAATCAATGGAGCTACTCGAGCAAAACACTATGTCTTCGTATACAGATAACGGATGCAATTACCTTGGAATATCAATCACAAAATCGTTTAGATTTGCGTACAGATTCGAAAACAGCGTAAAAAGCTTTAAAATGCAGTTGCAGAGTCTGCTAAGTTAACAGTGTATTGGTCTCTTTTAACCGGATTATAATTCGATGGGAGAAAGGACAACACAAAACTGCTAATTAAGAAGGACACAAAGTACTACCCAAAGACACCGAAGGAGGAGCATTATACTCTTGTAAACGAACCTAACTCTGTGTATATCGGACATGTTACTGCTGCAACAGTAGGAGCTAAAGCCATAAAAGAAGCAATACTCAATTTTTTGTATCAAATAATATGCAATTAAATGGGCTAACAGTAATTGGATACGATGACACAAATGGTAATACCGGGCACAAGGGAGGTATTATTCGCTTGATGGAACTGGCATAGACCATTACAATGGTGTATTTGTTTGCTTCAAACAAATGAATTACCTCTCCGTTATCTACTAAATTCTTTGGATGGTGCAACAACTGTCCGTAGAGAATTTTGTCGACCAATTGGTAAAGCAATCAAAACCTGCGACGAGCTATCTGTAGCTACTTTTTCTTCAATAATTGTAGAGAATATGCCAGATAATATAGATACAACGGTTCTCAGCAATGATAAGCTATATCTATATGATATTTGCTTAGCGATATCACGTGGTGAATGTTATTCTGACATGGCATTAAGAAAGCCTGGTCCAGTTGCTCACTCAAAGTGGCTAACATTTGCAGGTAGAATTTTAAGGTTGTATGTGGTCACAGAAAAACCATCTGACAATCTTATAATTCTTGCAACATATATTATGAAGGTATATGGAAACTGTGTGGTTCCATGTCAAGAAAAAGACCTTCATAACAGAAGGAGCGCGGCATATTTGGAGACTTCTCATTTTCTAGATAATTGGAACCCAATTTAAGAAATATAGTATACACTTTTATTCAACGAAATAGCTTCTTTTGTCATCCTGAAAATTTGCTATTGTCAATGCTCACAGATAACAGAGAGAATATAAGGTCTTTAGCATTACGAAAACTAATTTGTGCTAGAAATGAAAACGTAGGATCATCAAAATAAGAATTTTTTAAGTACCAAAAATGGACTTTAAAGCAAAGGATTATTTTGCACTTATTAACTGGTAACGAGTTGGACCTTTTGAAAGACGTTTTCTGATGAATGTGCCATTTAAAGAAATTGAGGCCATGGTGAAAGAAAAACGGAAGAATCGTCAAAATATCCATGCCATACCCAAGCTGTAGAAAGATGTTTTCACTGAGTGTCTCAACCGTCGGAAAGTGTATATGGAGAAGAGAAGAGACACGGCTTCATATTGAATAGAATATAATCAAGAAGTCTTATCAAGCATTATAATACCAAAAAGGATTATATCCTTTAGAAATATGTAAATCTTCAAACGAATAGAATTAAAAATTCTATGATGTAAGTTCACTTTTTATAAGTTTTGTGATTTATTGCTTTGACTATTAAATTTATACTTCATGTATTATTATAAAAATTTAATTATTTATAAGTTTATATTTTAATACTTGAATAATCTGCCAATTTTTCAAATATATTTCATTCATTTACAATTTTTAATAGATATTTGTAAAAATGTCAATTTTCAACTTTTTGGGGGGCGTTTGAGGCACCAGAAGATAAGAATGAATTTTAATAATAGTAGGAAAACGTAAACTAATATATCCAAAACAAAACTTTCTTACCAGGCGCTAAAGAAAATTTTGAAAATATTTTTTTATAAATTTCCAAAAAATATCTTTTTAAACTATTTTTGGGGCACTTGGGGCACTGGAAGATATGAATGGATTTCAATTAAAAAATATATGTTAACTAATATACCTAAGACACAACTTTTTCACCCCATGCCAAAAATAATTTCGAAACAATACAAAAAAAATTGTAAATTTTCATAAAAAAATTCAATTTTTAACTATTTTTGAGGCGCTTGGGGCACCGGAAGATATAAATGAATTTCATTAAAAAAATTATATCAACTAATATACTTAAGACACAACTTTCCCGCCCCATGCCAAAAATAATTTCAAAAAAAAAAGTTTTTTCCTATACTTTTCGATCCACCCTAATATACAAGTCAAAGCATCTAAATTTTTTTTAATGCAATACTTTCTTCCTCCCTGGTATTTCCGAACGATAAAAGTTTACATCATGCTCTACTATTTTATTTACTACTGAAACTTCATTCTCTACTTTAAGAAAGACAAAATAACGATAAATGAAAACAAAGGCGAGAATCGAAACAACAAAAGGAAAAAAATATATGTGAAAGTCATTAAGACGTAATCTTTTACAGAAATATGTTTCGATCTTCTCAGGAAAACAGTAAATATCATCGCATACTTGTATCATTAACTTAAGCATATTTCATCTGTGGTGCAGATGCAACATTTGGGGATAAACTACATTTTGAGAACATTGTAATAAATTCATATAAAAAAGAGAACTTTTCCTCAGGGACGCATTTATCGGTAGCGGTTTTAATCTTGGGAAACTATGCGCATGAAAGTCTCTTTCGTATAATGAATTTTAAAAAAGCAGCATTCTGTGTTCTTCTGGAAAGAATACATTTCTATTTAAACTTTCTTGTAAGATTTATTTTATCGAAATACTCAGCGGATATTCAATATTGTGAATCTCCGAATATTTGAAGGAAAAGATTTGCTGAATGTTTTCAAAGAAGGAGATCACTGATGCGCACTGAATGATAAGTTTCTTGAATTGTAGCACCAAAAAAGTGAAAAATTAAGCATTACGATTTGGTACAAGGCATGCAGAGCTACAGCTGAATATTTTCCACAGATAAAATTGGCACTGAATTCGGTACTATTTTTAAAAATAGTTTTTTAGCTGTCAGTAGTTCAGTTAGTAAAACGATACGAGTTATTCCTGTTACAATTTTTTATTTTACAAAACATTTAAAAACAAACTGATGTAAAACATTTTTTATTATGGATAGAAATTTAATTTGCAAACGGTATTGTAAATAAAAATGAAGCATCTTAAAATCTCTAGATATGGACTGCCCTGCTTACAACATAAACAAAAAAGAATATATTCCAAATGAAAACAATTTTTAAAAACCCACTTTTATTAGAGCGTTATAAAAAGAAGCTTCTTTTAGAATTATCTTTCTCTTTTTGATTTTTCATTTATAATTCATTGTTATAAATATTATGCAATCTTAAAATTAAATTTCTTCAAATTCCTTTCCAGGTGTCGCTACAGGTATGGAACCAAAATTTAACAGTATTAATAGATTAACTGATAATTAAATTCTGATAATATTAAAGTACTGTATATTCATCGATAAGGCAAAAAAGCATTTAATCTCAAAACTCTAGCCTATGACGAAGTGAGTATAAAATCAATTACGAAATTCCGTCTTAACAAACATGAAACAAGTTTTATAAAAGTAAATAGAAATTGAAATCAACGATAAGACGCCGAATTATCTATCACACGGATAATGGTTTTTTTAAAATCTAGTACTGGTTTCTGTTGAAGTCTGTGTTTACCAATAATTTTTTGGATAGATTTAATTTTAAAAAATTGTCAGCTTACAATTTTAGGACAAAAGCATCGCTTGAAAAAAACAACGGTTCCTGTAACGAAGAGCACATGAGAAAAGTGAAAGAATAAATTAAAATCTATATGAATGCATAGGTATGCCAACAGATTCCACCAACAGCATTAGTTACAGTAATCAAAAGCGTAAATATAAGAAAAGCATAGGGCCGCGGTGGCCTAGTGGTAAGGTCTCGGCCTTGGGGCCGGAGGGATCCAGGTTCGAGACCCGATTCCACTGAAGATCCGCCGTGTATGGGGCCTGTTGCACGCTAAATCATAGGTAGTGGTCAAACGTCCTCCCGTTGGTGTGGGGTGGAAGTTTGGAGAGGGGGGTGCCAGCTCAGGTGTCGTTCTCGTCACCTGACCGAGGTTCAAAATTACGAGGTCCGTCCCAAAATAGCCCTCGTGCTGCTTCAAAACGGGACGTTAATATAACTAAACTAAACTAAATAAGAAAAGCATCTGGAACAGATAAAATCCCCAATATTGCACTCAAGAGACTACCTTGAAATGCTATAACTTATTTACTTAAAATTTATAGTAATAATTTTTATTTAAAATTTATAGTAGTAATTTTTACTTAAAATTTATTTATATATTCAGTTATAAAGTAATCGGTTAAATGAATTAAATTTTGATTCTGTAGATTCCAAATGGAGCCACTTGGTAGCGAAATTGAGAAAAAATTGATTTCAAGAATCCATATAATGAATTCTTGTCAATACGTGTACAATGAATAGCATCAGCGAATGGATTAATAAAAGGTTCTGTGATATTATAAATTAAATGAGAGCTGAAGGCCGTCTTTTGTAATTTTTTAACGTTGAAAATGGAACTTGGCAATCGAATTTTCACTCACTTCTTGATAGGCCTGAGTTCTGAAATATTATACTCTTACGTGTTCTTCATAACATTACATTATTTTAATATTTTCAGAATTTAGTTTTCAGTTAATCGGTTAAATGAATTAAATTTTGATTTTGTAAAAATGGAGCCATCTGATAGCGAAATTAAGAAAAAGTTGAATGTAAGAATGAATTATAAATTAAAGACAAAAAAGTAAAAAATAATTTAAATAAAAAATTTTACTTTCTCATAGGCTAATAGTAAGTAAATAAAGTGCAAAAACTGCTTTAAAAATTATTATTATTTATATTTTACAGAGTACTATTAGCTACTCAGGTGTATTCGGAATCAGAAAATTTCGATTATTAATTTATTGTAAATTCATACTCCAAAATTTATTTATTCCTTTCGTAAAACTATTGTCTGAATTAAAGCTTAAATTCCAGAACTTGTGTCTCTAGCTGCGTAATGTGAAATTCGTGGTCCACATCAAACATTTTTGCAGCTCTTGGACCAGCTAATTCATTACACAGTTAAATAAATACTTTGTTCTTAAATTTTAATTTTAAAAATTAACAACTCTGAATTAATATTAATCAAGTTAGGATAAAATTACTTTATATGGGCACGTAGAAACTATATACATTATACGTCATATGGGAGCAACCTTAAAAGTTAATATGAAATATGATTTACGTAGTTTAAATCTATAAAAGAAAATTTTAATTGTTTTAGATTTAACGATCATCAACAGAATTGACACCCTATTATATACAAGTAGATGTAATGTCCGTTCCTTCGCTTGTTAAAGAGAGAATTCAGTCAAGATAGTCGGCATGAATATTAGGAATCTTTTTTTATGGATATTATTTCTGCGTTTGAGCGAAGCAAGAACATGTCTGAAGAGTAGAAGTCCTAAGCGATGTAAGCGGCATCAGAATTCAAACACAGTTTATCTCAACAAAAGGTAAAATTGTCGATCCTTTATAATGTGGTATACGTGCAAAGTTCTGGTATTCCTCTAAGCAGTTCAGAAGAACGCGTAAAAAGTTCGCTAAAGCGGCTTCCCTATGGGCTGGTTGAACAGTACTTTTGCGATTTCCAAATATTAGCGATTTTGGGCCTTACAACGTCTGCCACTTTTAGTCCTCATTTATAGAGTGATGAAGCATCAATTCAAAAATGAGTGAGACTGTAAAAGTTTGACATACTCGTAAGCTGAATTTAAAACAGAAAATTCTTTTCTTGTCTTTCACTGCCGAGTCCAGTATTTAAAGATATATTCAAACTTCACTTTTAAACGAGACTTGAAGGATTTCTCAACTAGGTCGTGAAATTTATTTGTCCTTCAATACCCTTCTTTCAATAAAATAATAAATCGAACTGCATTTAATGAGCTTTACACAGAAATGCGAGTGCTGTCTCCACTCTTGACTTCAGACAAATATTAATATAAATAGCATTTGTGTATGTGCTTGTCTGACTTTCAACTTACCATATTTCTTTACAAGAACAGTTTACAAGGGTATTTTGAGTAGTCTCTTAAACTTGAAATAGGCATTAATTGACTGGTTACTATTGAATTGGAGAGAGACTGGTCTGGGCTATTTTATTTCATGTCTGAACTGTCATAGTTTCTCAGAAGTCGATTTAATGACAGGAACATTATATCACATGCATTTGAAATAATAATTACCCTTATTATCCATACCTATTCTTGTTTGAACTATATAAAATAACAAAAGCTATCCCAACATTTTATTAGATTACTGTAGAAGAAATGAGTATTTTTTTTATATTAAGTTAAACCTTTGCGGACAGATGACTTTTTAGAACACTCAGATCAGGTTGGCGCACTTTATGAGCCATCCCGTTTTTTCTCCAACTCTACGCTTATTTAATTATGCATAACTTTATTTTTTATAGTATAATAAGATTAGAGCTTTAATGGATGGATAATGCATACATTCGTGTCCGAATTTGAGTCGCTATCCTCTTCGTGACCTGGTTTGTTCTCCACGTCAGTCTCAGAATCAGTTTCTTGGTCGCTGTACTCAGTCACTTCTCCATCGAGATATGATGCATCAGATTCATCCTCAGCTGGTATTTCCTTCCTGAATTGTTCCAAAAACAGCCGACTATTGCTTTGTAAGGATAATTTCCCGCCCTTTCATGATAGCCAGGTTGGGTTAAGGAGTGTTTCACGCACTTTCAAGCACGATGAGACCGAACTGACTGATTCATTGTCAGTAGAAACTATCGGAGCAAGAAGGAGGAGATTACGAGGTGAGAGAGGTGGCGATCTCTCCACCTTCGATCATTTTTATTCAGCTTATGGTACATACCCATTGGCGCAGTCTATGGGCCGTACCTTTCCGCAAAGGATTAATTATTAAATTTCATCGCGCTTTTTATGGTTTATTTCCTCAGAAATAAATATTTACTTAATTGAGAATAAAAATTATAAAAATAATTTAAAAATTTTCTTGTGTGTGAAAAGGGAACTACAGAAAATTTCGGCGTCTAGACCATTAGCAAGAAAGAGGAAAAAATTTGAAACGAATAATTGTATCATACAAAAAGATTAATAAATAAATCAAACAAAACTCTGAATTGAGTACTTATTTATAAAGACATTCAATTAAAGATGAGGCAAAATGAATGATGATTCTCTTGGAACAAAAATATTCTTTTGCTAAGAAAAGTACTAAACGGGATTCAAAATAAACGGTTTTACTTGTGCCAATGAACGAAAGCAGTAAAAATAAATAAATAAATAAAAATAAAAAGTGAAAAAAATCGAGATATGGAGTCCGGATAGTCAAATTTGTGTTTGAATACTCTAAACCTCAAGTGTAATCTGAGAGTGGAAACGTAAGAAAGATTACTTTGTATTTAAAATTAACGAAAAATTTTTGATTCACAATATTTCCAGAGTAGTATGAAACTTATGGATTCCAAAAAAATCTTAATTTTTCCCCGTATTATATTTTTGCGTTCCGTGTCTTAACTTTTGCTTTCGGATAGCTCCTTTCGAACCCCATTCTAGGCGGTATATCATTTTAATATTTCTTGATTTTGATAGTAAAAAAATTACTACAGATTTGTAAAAAGTCTCAGATTAATTTATAGGAAAAAAGTAACTTATACAATTTTACGTCTCTAAGCAATAAAACGATTCTTTATATTCAGTGAATATTTATGCATCTAATTACTTTTCATAGAGTAAAGGGTTAAAATAAACCCATGATATTTTGGTCAGAAGTTTAATTTAACATGCAGTCTTCTAAATGTAGGAATAAGAATTATGAACAAAACAGGAGATCTCAGTACGGAGAAGTGTAATAAACAAGTCTCATTCGATATCAGGCCTATATAAAACTATCAGGGATGATTTTGACTCCTTTTCAAAAATCCAGAAAATGAGAGTGGTGTAAAAACCCAGATAATTTTTTAATAATTCAGAATGCTAATGCGATACACATTCATACATGTATGCATATTTCAATACAATTTCATTAGTAAGGCAAAAAGAATAATTAGTTTAGTTTAGTTTTATATTGTCCCGTTATTAATAACCTCGTAATTTTGAACCGTGGTCAGATGACGAGGACGACTCAAGAGCTGGCACCGATCAATTATTTGGAGGAACGATTTGAGGGCCATGTCTTTTGTTAAAAAGGAACTTGGCTTTCGTAAAGTGGCGATCCGTTCGTTCGGGAAAGACTCTTCCAGAGGTAATTGTGTTCCAGATTTATCCGGAATTGGGGATTTTTTTCAGAAATGCACTTTCTTTCTCAAATTTTGTTTTAGAGTAAATATATCATTTAAGGTATTATAAAAGTTTAAAGCTTAAAGCAAGATTTTTAGGAATTAAATATTTAAGAGAAAGCAAGGTTTGAAGCGATTTAAAGATGCAATCAAGCGAAAAGTCAAACTTCTTGCCTCAGCAAATTCGAAATGATTAGAGATGAGTAACTATATTTAAAGCTGATTATTTTTTATGCTTTCTAATTGGAATTCTCTTCTTGCGCGTTGCAAAGTCAGAAAATGGCTACCAATGTTGAAACAGGCACTGTTAGTATCTCTGTACTGTTCAACACATAAGCAACGTTAAAATTTGGAAGTTTTTCCTTGCAACTACATCACTCGAGTAATACAGCTGCAGTGTTCCTTCCTTATCAGCCATTTTTCCTGTTTCTCGTACTCTCGCCTTGGTAAGATACTCAAATTATTTTATGATTTGTTTGGTGATAAAAAGATTTCCACAAGTATATATTCGTCTACGCTCCGATATGGTGATACTTTGAAGCAATTTTATTTAACTTGACTTGTTTCCTGTTTGTAAAGATGCAATTTCGTAATCTACTTTTCACTCATTTCCTAGTGGTGTGCCAGAGGTGTGAAATGTGTGTATATTTGTTTCTTCTGATTGACAATACACTGTTTTAATAATTCAGAGCTTAATTACCTTTTAATCATTGATTAAATAAAACTTGATTCCGTTCCAGTGGCTCCATCTGGTAGTCAATTAGAGAAATATTAGGACCCAAGTTTTTAAAGTAGAAAATAATTAAAATAAAAAATCTAGTGATTAGTACACTAATGAATGTGATTTTAAAAACTGCTTTGAATTAAATATATTTCTTGTAGATTTTTGATATGAAGACTTAACCCTTTATAAGGTAGTGGGAATATCTTCAGATCAAATTCATCAATTTTTAAATACATTTTTTAAGGTTGGTTAAGTTTAAGTTTTCGCCAAATTTTTCTATGAAACAAAAACCTGGATGTTACAATTTCTTATCTCAAACCATAACGAGGTATCTTGACTTGGTAATTAATTATTAATTAACAAAATGAATTAACAAAAATAATGTCACCCAATAAGCTAAATGAATTTCTTTTCTTAAATTAATCTTAGTACTAAAGTTATTTTATTATACCACTTCTAGAAAAAATGGCCTTATAAAGGGTTAAGTAAATCATATAAAAGTATCAAATTAATGCATATTAAGATATGTGTTCAATACCAGTACTTTTATATTCTGTACACAATTTAGAAAACAAACTCAGAAATTAAGAACCTACGGCAAGAAATACCAGAAAATTCCTTTAATGAAAATAAATACTTTTTCATCTGAGATTTTTATTACTTTTTGCTACTTGTCCCACTATGTATTTCCGGAAACCATTATATCTCAGCGAATATATTTTTTTTCAAATTAATCATTCGCTCTTTATCACTCTTTCGTGAAACAATATTTTTTCAACACTTGTCAGGTGCATCCGTTTTAAAGTTTTCAAATTTCTTTCAAAGATCTCCATTAACTTTTTAAAAAATACTTAGAAACAAATTTTGCATAAACAATGCTTTCACATTGCCATGTTGCATAAACAATGCTTTCACATTACGATGTGATTTAAATTATTTGAATACTTATGTCGTTATTTAAATGGGCATTATAAGAAAAGAACAATGAGAGGCAGATAAAATAATTCTCAAAAAATCTCAAGACTCCAATATTTTTCTTTCGAAAATTCGAAGAAGTAAATGGAAACCCAATTTCAAATATCTCTTTCTGATTACGGTTGCAAATATTAGGATTTGAATAGGACGACAGAGAATGACCTTTTTATTATGTAGATCACTAAGGGAATTTTTATATCAGGAAAGAAACGGCACGTCGTGAAGAACTTGAAAAAAGATATGCAAAATTGAATTTCGATAAAATGCGATGGAGGCATGCTTTTAAAGGTTTGCTTTTTCGTTGTTAATGCATTTTTGTTTCTGCCTAGATTGATATTTTCTTGGATAGCGGCATTCTACATAAACAGAGTATGATGTATCAGGAAGTCAGACGATTTAGATCTGGATTTTATAAACATTATTCCTAAAAGATCTTGCAATATATTATATTAAACGATTAAAGTCATGTTAAAAAAATTTTTGAATCATGATATGGATTCTTCATTTCATTCACACTACATAACATATATTCCCCAAAATTATATGCCATCTTCCTTTCACAAGAAATATATCAAAGGATAGTGATATTTACAGTTACTGTAGCTGCAGATAAAATGTTAATTGCAGGTGCTGTACCTGAGGCTAAAACGTTGTTTGCAGTTATTATAGCTACGCATAAAGCGTTATTTGAAGCTACTGAAGCGTCATTTGTATGTATTGTAGCAACGGAAAAGCTTCATTTGCTAGTATTTTCCGTCCTGTAATTTTGCACATTTATTATAGTATATTATTTTCACATTTTTCGAACTTAATTATAAATTAAATAATTTATAATTAATCAGCTAATTAAATGAAAGAAATTTATTCCATAATAGTTGGGCTACCTGGTGCGAACGAAAAGTTTTTATAAACAGCAATTTCTGATTATATTTATCATAATCACTTGAGCTTTATTGATTATATTAAAAATAATAAAACATGATTATTAACTCCTTTTATACAAAAATAAACAAAAATTCCCAGAAAAAAGAAGAAAAAACAAAGGTTCAAATGGTTTCCTCAAACAACTACTGAAGGAGGAAGCTTTGTATTTCCAGTAGTGGCCACCATATACCACTAAAAATTAAGAAGACACCGTTGTATTCGATATTAGGAACGTAGGCGAAATTTAGGCCCCCCCCTACCTTATATAAATAAGAAACTGAAAATTATAAAATAATTAAAATAAAACAAAAGTACACCAATAAAAGTATTTTTAAAAAATAGATTTTTTCTTTTTAATTTAATACAATGGCAAATATGAAGGAAGGATAGTAGCATAGGAGTTATTTTAAAATTGTCTGATATTAAATTAAGTTTAAAAAAGTCAAATAAGATATTGAATTTCATAGATATTTCTTTAAAATAGGATATCCGAAATTCAAATTCTCCAAAAGGTTAATCATGCAGCCTAGAGTAGGTCTACTGCCGCCCTGCCTTGGCATCCGGGGCGTATGAATGACAGCTTCGAGTACTGAGTCCTAGAGCGGACTCCTCGCGAAGGAGGGACTTACTACCACTGGTGGAGGGACATTCAGCACTACCATTGCGATGCCCCCAGGGGAAGCGAGTTCCTGCTTACTTATCGGGCAGCAACTTATCCCTGTACTCGCAGTGTCCCCCGGGTGATCCAAAGATACCGTAAACACACAGGAGTGCGGATCTTACAATCCACTGATCAGAAAACCAGTGCCTTACCAACTAAGCCAGCAGCAATAATTTTAAAATAAAACTTCAAATATCCACTTTATTTCAACATGCCATTTATATGCGTACAAAATTGCAATTTTAAAATAATATTAAACATTATTAACGTCAAAACTTTATTTTTAATCAGAAGTTTTGAGAATGGAACGAAAATTGCTATGTTAAAAGTTTAAACACAAAATTGCTTTTATGCAAATTATTGAAATCACACAAGCAGCTGCGCATTAATATGATATCTAGATATATAAAAGGAACCTGACTATTTGTTTGACATTAGTTTAAAATGGCTAGGTCTACAGAATTTTCTTATTAGGAAGCATAAAAGATCTGGTGAATGGGAACAAAACAGAAGTCCATTTTTCTGAAATTGCAGCTGCTTTAAATAGATCTAAAACGTGGAATTTATCAAATATTAGCTCGTGGTAAAAACTTTAAACGAAAATCTCGTTCTGTAAGGCCACGAGTGACCCGCTCATACGATACATGCACATCAGAATCTCGGCTTCAACTAGACATTTTCTCTTTCTCGAATTAAAAATATCATTGGAGGACAAATAGCGAAAAAAAACTATTCATAGAATAATTTTAGAATCGGGGTATATGAAAAACCGCAAAATGCCTCGATCACCTGGCTTGACACCACAGCACAAAGGAGCTTGATTACAGTAGGCCTAACCGTACATGTCATTTGGTGGCGTGTGGCTTATTGCTATATTCAACGATGAAAAAAATTGAATGTGGACAGACCTGATGGGATTGTATGCTATTGGCATGATCTTCGAAAAGAACTAAGAGTCAAGTTTAGATGACAATATGGTGGTGGATTTTTGATGTGTTTCAATAGTCAGACATCCCTAGCCTTACTCAGGATCGAAAACAATCTGAAAACTACCAAAAGACACTTGCCAGTCATTTGGTTCCCTTTGTTGAAATTTTTAGTGGATCAGATTTGACTTTTCAACATGACATCCGTTCAATAAATGCCTCCAAATCAACGTCACAGTGGCTTAGCTCCAACATGGGGTCGGTTTTGAGTTGTCCAGCTCTAAGTCCTGATTTGAACTTCATAGAAAACGTGTGGAGTAAATTCGAAAATTTAGTTTATCAAAATAGTAAGCAGTATTCTTTAGTTGAAGTACTGAAATTGGCCATTCAGGATGTTTGGTTTGAACTACAGCCATAACTAACTCATAACTTAGTGTTATCGATCGAAAAACATGTATTTCACGTAATTCAATAAAAAGGAACAATAATAAAGTATTAAGATTTTATTTTTACTCGACTGTAAAAAATAAATGCCTCATGTTCTCAAACTTTTGACACACGCATTTATGTATTTTTGCCAAATTCGATGGTTGAAAATAAAGTTTAAAACATGATTGCATCACATATAATGCCAATTCCATATTTTTTACATTTATGAATACTGATTTAAAATAAAGTGTTTATTTTAAAGTTTTATTTTAAAATTATTATTGTGCTTAAACTTTTGACACGCACTGTACTACTGGTCTTGTAAAAATTTAATCAAATTAATAGATGAACTGATAATAAGTTGTAAAGTGCCTAGCACTGGTACTCATGTACATAAACCAATCTTGATAATTAAATTTTGAAAGTATTAAAATATTGAATTTTCAACGAGAACACATAGGTCATCAAAATTTTATTTCTCTAGTCATTCAGAAAACGAGTGAAAGATGGATTACGAAATTTCAACATTGCGAACATGAAAAAAACATAAGAAAGGCGCAGTTTGAGTCCGCGCAGTATATTTTTCGTGAAAACGTCGGGATAAAATCATAAAACCAGTGTTTCGTATTAATATGTAATTTAATTATCAATTTCTTTAATACACTATTTACACAGAATAATATAATTGTTACAAAATAGATAAATCACAAGCTACCACAGACCCTTGCTACATGCGATAAACTTACGATTTATCTATTCGTAACCATTATACTACTCTGTGTTAATATTGTATTAAAGATATTGACAATTAAATTACATATTAATACGAAATACTTCGCATATGATTTTCTCCCGACGTTTTTACGAAAAATCTAGGGCTCGGACCGGAACTGCGCCTTCATTATGTTTTATTTAGAGTAGCTTTTGATGGCGTCATCTGTTGACAGTATATAGAACTGCATTTCGCGTATGCTCAGTAAAACATTATTTACTACAAATGCTCAGATTTCCCGTAATATTCAAATTCAAATTTTAATACAATATTTCTTTTACGTATTGTCAAGTATTCTGTAAGTTTCGTACAATTCGAAAGAAAACACTGCATGTTATAATGAAAAAACATGCTTAGTTTGAAATTTCCAATTGAATATCGATTTTTACTAATATTCTGATAAATATTTTTATTGTCTCACTTTGGGTCCTAATAATGCTTCTCAAGTTCTTTAAAATGACACCAGAATAAACCTCCTAGCTAAATGCGTTTCCACTCTACACTTATTTATAACCTTACATAAAGCTAATTCATAACAATTACGAGCATTCCCCATGCACTGGTACGATGACGTCACAGGCAAAACAAATACTATGCGTCAAAGTCTTACAGATATGATCTATCCGTTGTGGGGTCAACCATTCTTTTCACATTATTAGTCTCGTAGTTATTAGCGATTCAAATATGACGGTATTTTGTCACACAAGAAAGTTCGTCCGACTATCACTGTAACGAGCGGAAAGATGTTTTCAAGTCAAAAATCAAGTTAAATTAAAGTGTGAAGAAAGAACAACTACAGCAACATTAAAAAACTCAGCAAGTAAAAACAACGTCTTGAATGTTTAAGACTGATTTGATTACCATTTTTTGCTAATTACGTATTATGAATACCATTCAGAGATTTCAGTTTACACACGATGAATATTGCACGCGTATTTAAATAATTCCAGATAATAAGTAGTAAAACTTCTATTTATACCTACAATTAATTATTTTAGCATTTTGATTTAAAGAAAACAGAAACTTCGTCAAAATTAGTAATTATTTGATAAAACTAAAATTATGTGGTATTAAAGAACTTTATTCTGGATAGTTATCAACCACTATGAAGAATACTGATGTAGTACGAATTTTGGAACGAAAATTAAAAAGAATACATAGACTAGGTACGTACGGAATGAAACACAGTTTCCCTGTTTTTGAATGCATGCAAACTCTTTCAATTTTTTTTCTGGGGATCTCCCCTTTAAATTGAAATATATAACATTATTTGATTGGTAGAATTTGCATTAAATTTTAAATTAAAAATTTAAGAGTGAAAGGGCCTGTTTTATTTATTTAGAAATATTCTGCGACCTCTGATTAAGAATTTAGATTCAGTATTTTAGAAACATATCGCTGTCTTCAAACTGAGAGAATCTAGAATTTTTTGTGTTACACTATTTTTTCATATTTTTTATAGTTTCAAATGTCGAAAATCAAATTATTATTTAAAGCCCTGAATAATAATTTATTTATAGGAATTTCATTTCAGGATAATTAAAATAAAATTATTTATACGAATTTTTCTTATATTTTAGAAAAGAATATAGTGAAAATATTCATAATTTTCCAGAAATATCAGAATTATGTAAGTATTCAGGTTTCTTCGTTTTATTAACTTTTCAACAGCATCTGTTCAACACAGTTTTTATTTATTATTTGTAATTTCTAAAAAAAGAGCAGGGCTGATTTTCATTCCTTCTTAAATTTGTAGGTTTCGTTTCGTCTTGAAAATCTTTTCTATGAAAATGAATGACAATTTTTATGATTTACTTATGGGATATATAGTGAACTTTAAACTCAGGGCTCAGAATCCATTTCTCATATTTCAACATGATGCATTAATGCGTTCACTTGTAATTTTGTAATGGCTCTAGAATTTTTAAGATCAGTTTATTTCAGCTAAAATAACAGGAGTCATGACTTATACAGGTAAAATATTAAAATGGAACTCGGTAAAATATTAAAATGAAAATAGTCGGCTACTATCCTCGGCCTCTTTTATTCAGCCATTTATTAATGGTGACATTATACGAGATTTAAATTTGAGCTCTTAAGTTTATATTTCAATATCCAAAGTTTCGTGTATTTTGTGGCTTCATGTTAAGAGATAGCAGTAGAGGGGGACATCTAATTAGATAGTTCAGTGTGAGTCAACAGACATATTTCCATTTCGCAATGGCTACCGATCAGCAGAAGTCGATGCCTCGTTTTCTGGTTTCCTTTTTTTTTGTTGAATATCCCTGAAATCCTTCATCTTTCACACTGCCATGTGAATTAACAAATTAAATAGGTAAAATCTGGCTCACAAATAGTAAGGTGATTTTACTTCCAGTTTCAATATTTGCAGATAATGGTTTCACAGGTGTTCTTGATCTCCAGTAATTTACGACCCTCGACCACTGAAATGGTCGTTTAATTTGTCTGAACGAGGGTTTCCTTATAGGGCTTGTTAGGAGTGATGGAGATTTTAGGTGGCTCCACATTTGGAAGACAGGCTTATATTGAGATTACAGGATGGGATTTTCAGAGCAGAGAGAGCTTGACTATAGGCGACACTGTAGGTTCTAGTTATATAGGCGGAGCTGACATGAGAGACACTGTTTTGGGAATTATAAAGAGTTTATTCTGACCCAGACAATCGCAAAGTTAAATGTTTATTACCACTCACTTCTATGACATGAAAAGCGCCTTTGAGGAAGCCTTGAAGAGTGTGAGAGTGGACCGTGTCATGGGGTGAAATATTGTTTTCAAGCAAGAGACCCGTTTCTGTCTTCGTGCTAGTGATACGCCCTGCAAAGAAGGGAAAGTCCATTTAAGCTCTGCTTGAGTAATTTCCGATGTAGAGACAGATCACCTCACCGTTGGTATCATAGTTCATGGAGGCTTTAGGAAAACAACAGACCTCTGATTGCAAACTGATGCATCAGAATGCCTATACACCTCATCGTCAGATTGCCGACAAATCGATCTTTGGAGGCTTGTTACAATGTAAAAATGCTAAACCCATAATTTAAATCTGACATACTATTAGAGATGTCAGGGCCATCGTGGTCACCAAATATGTAAACCGGTTGAGCGTGAATGGCACAAGATTGAAAAACAGCTTTATTTGCTGCTTGTATAAAATCAGCTTGCATAAATTAAACAATAAAACGATGTTTCCAAATCTGCATGGAGTGTACAGAAGTTTCTTTTATTTTTCATTGTTTGCATTTATCACTATCATAACCATGGGCTTTTCTAGTTATTCATTTCCTTTTGCAATTAAAATTCGAATGTTATGTATTTAATACCCATCCCGTGATAATTTTCCGTTTTTGTGAGACGGCATTAACAGGAAATTAGAAATGATTGAGTCTTTAACCGTACTAACTACAGCAGCTAGTGTTACACTTACAGCGCTCGGTTTTAGCAAGTACCTAGCTGTAAACGGCTTTCTTATTGGTGGAATATTCTACTGTAAGCTTTTGTTTTTATGACCTTTCAGTTCTCATACCCATATTCCAAGTGCATTGTATTGCTGCATTCATTCACAAGTGCGTCATCTTGCTCCCAAAATATTGTTAAAAGTACCTAACGCGGAAAAGTTCTAGACGGAAACAGGATAATAGTCTTGAATCCTAAACACATAACAGATACTAACTGATGTCTGGCAGCAGAACTTCTATCTTCTGAAAGGTTTACTTGATTCAAGATCCATAATTTAATTCAAGATTCTCAAGAGCATTACGAACAAGACACCATATATGACTTATTTAATAATTTGCAGTTTAAAAGCGAAAAATTACTGTTAAACTTGTCCTTAAAAGGAGATATAATCGCATTGATGGATCAGATAGATTGCAAAACTCATTTCTTATCCCAAAGAATGCATTTAAAAATCTACCAAAAAGGAGTAAAAAATGTTTCAAATAATAAAATTTCTTCAACAAGATTAATTGCTAATCGTAAAATAGTTGAACAATAAATATATGACTTCATTGAGGTATAATATGCCAATATTGGAATCTCGCAGTCTTTTCTGTGAATAATTTCGGCAATAAAAGTTTTAAATTTATCTCTTTTCCAGTAATTGATACTTGAGCGTGTCATTTCAGGGGTATTAAACCATAAAACTTACAAAGTTGGTCCCTTTGGGTTGGTTGAAAATAATTTCAAAAAGAATTATATAGCCAAAAGAACCGATGAAATCATTTTTCATGAATATGAGAAGTAAATGAATGTTTTAACATCGAGCAGTGAAAAAAATGCTAATTTTTTCTTAAATTGTTTATTTTAAAATTGATATAAAATTTTTAAAATTAAACAGTAAAACCAAAAGAATTTCTTGAATTTTTAAGCCTGTTTATTATGGCAGTTTTCAGGAAGTTTCTTACCTAAAACACACTATTTACTAGAAATGACAGGTAATGCCAATATTTAAGCGTGTAAAACCCTCAGATGTTCATGGGACCTCAAGCGAAATAAACAAATCCGTCACAAATATTTATACAGTTGATACATGTGTGTCTGAATGCATTTTATAAGTAACTCTCCTTCAAACGGCAGAAATATAATACTTAGATCTCATTTCGGAAGTGGGTATCCCTGGTACTAATATTTTGAAATAAATCTATAATTCTTTTCGTCATTTTCAAGATAATACCTAGTTCCGGCAATCCCAAAGCTGAAATTACTGATAGCCAAACCAGTTGTAGTTGCAGAAAGACACACACTGAACCGGCGCACAGTGAATATATTTCAGAAGCCTGTTGGGTATTCGAAATTTGTCGTCGTATAATCGAATAGTACAACCGAGACTTAATATTAGAGTCTTCATCCCTTCTCGTGTAACTATCGTAATAAGTATGCACTTTAATGGTTTTCTGAAAATAAAAATTTTGTTCGATGTTAATCATATAAATATACGTTTTCAATTTTTAAATTATATCGAAATAAGTTACCTTTCAATAAATTTTCGATTTTCTTTTCTCGGTATGAAGCAAAATATTTAATTCCTACTGTAGTGTTTGGCTACCGTTGGAGATGGTTGATCGGATGCTTGGCGCAATTCCTTGCTAGTCTAATTGCTTTCTGTAAACGAGGGAAAGTTGGAGTAAGGACCGTGAGGTGAGGGAAATATTTAGTCGTTAGTTATTTTTTGAATAGCTCGGCTTTAAGGTGCAACTACCGCACCATAACTTTCTTTGCTATGTGCGTTATTTGTCGGTGTCTAAGTCTGAATAGAATTTTTTCTCTAAAATCTTGTGTTTTTCATTTCGAAAAGACAGCAACACTACAGCACGCTCTCTTTCGAGAACCATAGCTTAGCGCTGACAGATTTGATAAAGTAAAAGCGGATGGAAATTTGCTTGTAAAAAAAAATGTTTAAAAACGTGAAGAAAGAAGACGTTGTAACGGTCTTAACTGAACTCGGTGAAACGGTAAATATCGACATGAAGATGGGAGATCTGAAACAGAAACTACTGACTAGTAAGGAATATTTGGAAGATGCACACTTCGTTAAAGACTTTTTAATCTATACTGTGGAAAATCGAAAGATAGAAGAATAAAATCGTAAGCAAATAGAAGAAAATCGTAAGCAAGAAGAAAAGATTCAGGGAGAAGAAATCCGTCGCCATATAGAACGAGAGCACGAATTGGAATTGGCTAGAATTCGAGCGACTCGAAATGACGAAAACAGAAGTCCGCCACCTGGTGTGACCAGAAATGGGGATGGCGATATTTCTCTGGATAAGCTCATTAAGGGAGTGGAAATTTTGACTATCCCAGTGCCAAGAAAAACAGTATCTTGGAATTTATTTTTCGACTCGCTGGAACGAGCTTACAAGCACAAGAAAGTCCCTGAAGAATTCCAGGCAGAAATTTTATTGAAACTTCTTGGCGATAAAGCGTCAAACGTCCTTGTTTACATTAAAGAAGAAGTTTTAAAGGACTATTCTAAAGTGAAAGCTTTGATTTTGAAAGAATTTGAACCAACACCTCAGGCGTGCTTGGAAAACTTTCGAAAAGCGAAGAGAAATTCAGGCGAAACTCATATCCAGTTTGTCTCCAGACTCACTTCTACATGGGAATATTATTGCAAATTACGTAAGGTTGAAGATTTTGAATCCCTAAAAGAACTGATTATTTCTGATAAATTATTTCAAACATTAGATAATGACACCGCTTCCCACATATGCTTGAAGCAAGGTGAAAAATGGCTGAGGCCCCAGGAATTGGCAAAAGAGTGCGACATTTACTTTGGAGCAAAACAGAAGTCATTTGACGAACCCCGGAACGATTTGAGGAGAACTTTTTCATCGGAAAAATACGTTCCCCCTCATCAGAGAAGAGAAATTTCAAGAAGGGATAACGGCATTCTAAAACGAAAGGAATGTTTCGTTTGTTGAAATCTGCTGCATTTAGCTAGAGAATGCCGGGATAAACGCAAAAGAAACGAATTTGTGCCGAAGCAGAACGATAAGAATACTCACAAGAGTTCTAATCCCAATAAGAACAGATCTGCAAATCAAGAAGCTGTGGTCGCCAAAGTTGATTATCACATTTGCAATCAGAATCTGTTCAGAATCTTGTTACACCTTTAAAGACGATCAACATTTATATTCATTCGAAAGAAATCGAAGCAATCATTGATTCCGGAACACAGATCTCAATCGTCCATTCGTCATTGATACCTGATTTACAGGATCAAGATGGAAGTAATATTTTACTAACTCCTGCCTTTGGTGGACAGTTAGAAGCAGAAATCTGTCGAGTTTCCATTTATTACAAGAACAGTGGAAATAATTTATTCAACAACATGGATACGCTAATAGCAGCTACAGACAAGCCAAATGTGCCTTGTTTAATAACTCCTGGAATTTATGAATTACTAGTTAATTCAGCGGATGATATCTCTCACGTTTCTGATGGCGAAATAAACAGCGAACGAAAGGCGCTAACTTTGCATTCTGAGGCAAAACGGCGGGAAACGGAATCTTTTTCCCCTCAGCAATCTTCAGAAGGCGTTGGGGAGGAGGAACTATTGGAGCAGCCAATAGAAGTGAGGAGCAGTGACGTAAGCCCTTCAACTAGAACGAAGCCGGAGATTTCAGAAGTGCTGGAAAACGCCGATGACGTCACAACTTCAACCGGAGCTACGAGGTTACGAGAGGAGCAAACATCGTGTCCGTCACTGAAAGAAGCTTTCCTGCAGTGCAAAGCTAAGAAGGGAAATTATTTGTTTATCGATGGTCTTCTGCATTATATGGATAAGATATTAGGACAGCCTGTGACACAACTCGTTCTTCCACAGAATAGACGACAACAAGTTTTGAAAGTAGCTCATGAGTCTGTATTTGAGAAAGACTGAAGAGAGGATTTGCTATTCTTTCTACTGGCCTGAGCTTTCCCAAGATATGGAAATATTTTGCAAAACATGCTAGGAGTGTCAGTTGAGAAGTCCTGAAAAGAAAACTGACAGAATTCCAATTACTTCTCTCTCTCTCTCTCTCTCTCTCTCTGTCTCTAGACCTGACTTTCCTTTCCAGGTGATAAACGTCCATATTATTGGACCTATAGAGCCTCCTTCTGCACGAAAATATAAATACGTTCTGTGTCTGATGGATCAGCATTCTCGCTGGCCCAAAGCAGTTCCATTGAGGAGTTTAACAGCAAAATCAACCTGCGATGCTTTACTTGATATATTCATGAGAACTGGGATACCGAATGTTATCGTCAGTGACCAAGGGACAAACTTTATCTCTAAGCTTACTCAAGAATTTCACAAGAGGTTAGGATCCAGTCTAAAATTTTCTTGCGCTGGATACCCGGCTAGTAACGGGTTAGTCGAAAGATATAATAAAGTCTTGAAACAAATGCTTAATCACGTGATAAGAACTGACCCTTCGAATTGGGATAAGCACATCCCATATCTTCTATTTGCATACCATGAAGTCCCGAACTGTACCACTAGAGTATCACCATTCAAACTGATGTAAGGGAGACAAGCAAGAGGGCCGTTGGCAGTATTAAAATCATCATGGTCTGGAGAGGTCCCTTTACCAACAAACATCAGTCAGTCTGAAGTGCAACCTCCAAGAGCTAAAATTAAAAATGGAGAAGGCTACGGAACAAGTGAAAATATTTGCCGAGAGGAAACAACAGACTCATGCGGATTATTTCAACAAGAAAACTATTTCCAAAAGTTTCATGCCTGGAGATCAAGTATATTTACTTATCCCAGACCCGAGCAATAAGTTGTATGCTCGCTGGACAGTAGGGTGTATCGAAAATTCAAAGTGTTGATAAAATAATCGGCATAGGGTGCAAAAGTTGTCTTTTAAGTGTACTAGCATATATGCAAAATTTTTTCAACTTTGTTTAATATCTTCCGGTGCCCCAAGACGCTTAAATATTTGCAAAAAAACGTTTTTTTATGCAAATTTCGAATTAAAAATTAAAAATGTGTTAAAGAAACGATTTTACAGGGAGAAACGTAGAGGATAGGGCGGAGGAATGATAAAAAATATTAACAAAAATTGGAAAATTAACGTACTTACTGAAAAAATAACGTGCTTGTTCGATATCACATTTTGTAAGTGTACAAATTTCGATACACGTAAATTCCAAAAAGCATGAAAATTCCACTTGCTGAGCGATTGTTTATAAAAGATCGAATATTAGAAAGGAAAATGGTTATTGGAGAAGTGGAAGTAATTGCTACTGAAAAAAAGAGAAATGGAAAAGAAAACAGATGGAAGACAAAAGAATAAAACGTAAAATGGTTAAAACTTATGCTGATGCTGCTCATGCTCAATAAGTGGAGCTACTTGAACTCAACACTATGTCTTCGTCCTTGTATACAGATACGGATATAATTACCTTGGAATGTCAATCATAAAATCGTTTAGATTTCCCTACCTTAGCAATGGATGTGATCGATACGGAATTTCAGATAGAACAGCTACTTCATTTGCCAGTGCTGTTCTACAAGACATTGGAATTGTACATGAAGGAGAGGCTTCGCATGTGGTAGATCGCAATAAAATTCGTAGACAGCGTAAAAAGCTTTAAAATGCAGTTTCAAAGTCTACTAAGTTAACAGTGTCTCGGTCTCTTTTAACCGGATTATATTTCGATGGGAGAAAAGGAAACAGAAAAGTGCTAATTAAGAAGGACACAAAGTATTACTCAAAGACCACGAAGGAGGAGCATTATACTCTTGTACACGAACCTACCTTTGTATATCGGACATGTTACTGCTACAACAGGAGGAGCTAAAGCCATAAAAGAAGCAATACTCTATTTTTTGGAACACATAATCTGCAATTAAATGGGTTAACAGTAATTTTATGCGATGGAACAAATGTGAATACTGGGCACAAGTGAGGTATTATTCGCTTGATGGAACTGGCCTCAATAGACCATTACAATGGTGAAATTGTTTGCTTCAAACAAATACGTTACCTCTCCGTCATCTACTAAATTCTTTGGATGGTGCAACAACTGGTCCTAAAGAATTTTGTCGACCACTTGGTAAAGCAATCAAACCCTTCGAAGCTACCTGTAGCTCCTTTTTCTTCAATAAGTGTGGAGAATATGCCACATAATATAGATAGAATGGTTCTCAGCAATGATCAGCTATATCTATATGATATTTGCCTACCGATATCCCGCGGTGAATGTTATTCTGACCTGGCATTAAGAAAGCCTGGTCCAGTTGTTCACTCAAGGTGGCTAAAAATTGCAGGTAGAATTTTAAGGTTATATGCGGTCACAGAAAAACCATCTCACAATCTTATTATTCTTGCAACATATGTTATGAAGGTATATGCAACCGGTATGGTTCCATGTCAATACAAAGAAAGCCCTCCATAACAGAAGGAGCGCTGCATATTTGGAGACTTACTTCATTTTTTAGATATTTGGAACCCAATTTAAGAAATATAGTACACACTTTTATTCAACGAAATAGCTTCTTTTGTCATCCAGAAAATTTGCTATTGTCACTTCTCATAGATAACGGAGAGAATATAAGGTCTTTAGCACTACGAAAACTAATTTCTGCTAGAAATGAGAACAGAGGATTATCAGAATAAGAATTTTTCAAGTACCAAAAATAGACTTTAAAGTAAAGGATTTTTTTGCACTTATTAACTGGCAACGAGACATTTGACATTTGAGCCACCTCTTTTGATGAATGTGCCATTTAAAGAAATAGAGGCCATGGTAAAAGTTAGACGGAGGAATGGTCAAAATATCCATGCTAAACCCAAGCTGTAGAAAGAAGTTTCGCATAGTGTCTGAAGCGTCCGAAAGTGTATATGTAGAAGAAAAGAGTCACGGCGTCATATTGAATAGGATACAATCAAGAAGTCTTATCAAGCATTATAATACCAAAAAGGATTACATCCTTTAGAAATATGTAAATCTTCAAACTAATAGAATTAAAAAATCTATGATTCAGTTTCACTTTTTATAAGTTTTGTGATTTATTGCTCTGACTATTAAATTTATACTTCATGCATTATTATAAAATTATTTATAAGTTTATACTTTAATACATGAATAATCTGCCAATTTTTCAAATATTTTTCATTAATTTACAATTTTTAATAGATATTTGTAAAAATTTCAATTTTTAACTTTTTGGGGGGGCTTTCGGGCCACCAGAAGATGTGAACGAACTTTAATAATAATAAAAAAACGTTAACTAATATACCCAAAACAAAACTTTTTTACCCGGTGCTAAAGGAAATTTTGAAAATATTTTTCTTATAAATTTCCCCCTCAAAAATGTCATTTTTAACTATTTTTTGGGGTTCTTGGGGCACTGGAAGATATGAATGGATTTCAATAAAAAAGTATATGTAAACTAATTTACCTAAGACACAACTTTCCCACTCCCTGACAAAAATAATTTCAAAACAAAACAAAAAAATTATAAATTTTCATAAAAAATTCAATTTTTAACTATTTTTGAGGCTCTTGGGGCACCGGAAGATATAAATGAATTTCAATAAAAAAATTATATAAACTAATATACCTAAGACACAACTTTCCCGCCCCATGCCAAAAAGAATTTCAAAATTTTTTTTTTTTCCTATACTTTTCTATCCACCCTACTGGACAGGGCCCGGTGAAATTATCAAACACATTCCACCGCACTCCTACTTAGTTAAATTACCTGATGGAAGGAAAAAACAGATCCATGTGAATAAAATCCGGAAATTCCAGATGAGAGTCAATACGGTTGGAGTCACTTTTCAGAACGAAGAGGAATTTGGAGAAATAACAGTGCCAGAAAAAGATTATTTATTGCCTTCGCAGAAACTGAAAATGGATTGTGAAGTACACTAGGATCATTTAAATGAGCTGCAGAAGGAAAAATAAAAGAGCTCCTTATAAAACATCAAGGACTATTCACTGGCAAGCTGAAAAAAGTCAATGTCGAAGGACATAAAATTCGATTGATACCTAACATGGAAAGAAAGAAGCCCTATGTATATCGAATTCCAGAAGCTTTAAAGGGAAAAGTGGAGGAACAGATAGGAGCGCTATTAGATGCAGGATTAATAGAAGAGAGTGATTTAGATATAGCTCATCCAGTAGTCTGTGTTTACAAGAAGGAGAGGAGTGTTCGACTATGTGTAGACTACAGAACTTTGAATGCCGTCACAAAACCAGATGATTTTCCCGTGGAGAATGCTGTTGACTTAATGTATAATATAGGAAAAGCTAACATCATAACAACCTTGGATTTGCTGAAAGGATATTGGGCTATTCCGATGAAAGAACAAAGCAAAGATTATACTTCATTTAAAACTCACAGAGCCCAATACCGGTTTAATGTGTTACCTTTCGGACTCAAAAATGCCGCAGCGACATTTCAGAGAGTTATGAATAATTCTCTAAAGGAATTTAGTGAATTTGCAAGGGCCTACATTGATGACATAGCAATCTATTCAGCTGATGTCGGAACTCATCTGAAACACCTAGACCGTGTGTTCAGAAAGTTAGATGAGTTGGGATTCACTGTTAACACCAAAAAGTGCTCTTTCGTAAAAAACCAAATGAAATATCTTGGGCATATAATTGGCTCAGGGAAACATCTACCTGACCCAGATAAAGTTAAAGTTATACGAGAATTGGAAGTTCCTCGAACAAAGACCCAGCTAAGGAGTTTACTTGGATTGATGAATTACTATCGTGATTATATTCCAAAATATGCTGACATATCTCACCCACTCACCGAGCTGACAAAGAAAAGAGCTCCAGAAATCTTCGACTGGAAGGAAATGCATCAGACAGCATTCCAGGATCTCAAGGATAAGCTGTCAAAACCCCCAGAATTGTATACTCCAACGTTAGAGAAAACTTTGATTATACATTCTGATGCTTCTCAAGTAGGCATAGGAGCCTGCCTTTCTCAAGAATGCGATGACAAACGATATCCCATTTGTTATGCAAGCCAAAAACTGACCCCAGCACAACAGCACTGGCTTACCATCGAGAGAGAAGCCTATGCCATAGTTTGGTCCTTAAAAAAGTTTGAGCCTTGGATATTTGGCTCACCCATAAAAGTCATCAGTGATCACAATCCTCTGACTTTTGTTGTGAAAAATGCTTCCCAATCATCAAAACTGCAAAGGTGGACGCTTGCCCTCCAAAAATATGACCTCCATATAAAACACTGCTCAGGAGGTAAGCTTGTTAATGCTGATGCTCTATCTAGATTGCCTGTCTTGTATACCAATGAGAATGAATAATGTATGAATAATTTTTTTGTTTTGGTGTATGTAAAAAAATGCCATTTGTATATTTAAATATGATAATGTTTTCATCAACTGATACTAAATTTCTCTTGATTTAATTTGAATGCAAATGTTGTTTAGTGGATATTTTGTATTATGTATTTTTGTTTAGTGTATTGTGAATTAATTTATGAATACAAGGAATTAGATATCTGAATTATAAATAATATGATATTCTAAATACAATATAAACTGATTTGTGTATGTATTATAAAAGGAAATAATGCTAAATGATATGGCAGAGCTGGAAGGTTTTGTTTAAAAATTTTGTTATTATCTTATGTCTGAAGTGTAAAGTATCTTTGAAAGAAAATTTTTCTATTTTTTTTTATCCAGAATTAAAAGTACCGGAAATATGTTTCAAAGTAAAAATTGGATCTTTTTGTTTTGTCAATATGCATAAAGTGTTCCTTTTGTTTGATATGTTATACCGGAAATCATAAACTGAGTCATAGTTTTGTTTTTATTAATGAGTGTTGATATTGAAATTGTAGTAGTAATGATATATAATAGGAAACTTTTTTTTGATATGTAAACTGTATTTTGTTTGTGTTTTAGGAAAACTGTATTTTATTACACATTTTTTTAGAACTTGTTATTTGGCGAACATGTTAAATGTGAAAATTAATACAATTGACTTATTTTAAATGCACTAATTAATTGTGTGAAAAAAGGAAGGTTATTTTCCTATGATTAAAATGTATATAAAAGTGTGAATTTTTCAAATGTATAAATCTGTAACGTCTCAGCAACTCATCGCCCCAGTAGACAAAGTTAGAGTTTCAGATAAGTGCTTAATTCATAATTAATCATTATCTTGGGAGGGAGGTGTAGTGTTTGGCTACCGTTGGCGATGGTTGATCGGATGCTTGGCGCAATTCCTTGCTAGTCTAAGGGTTGCTTTCTGTAAACGAGGGAGTTGGAGTGGCGACCTCGTGAGGTGAGGTGAAATATTTAGGCCTAGTTGTGGTCGTTATTATTTTTGAATAGCTCTGGCTTTTAAGGTGCAACGTACCGCACTATAACTTTTATGTGTGTTGTTTGTCTTGTGGGTGTCTAAGTCTGAATAGAATTTTTTCTCTAAAATCTGGTGTTTTTCATTTTGAAAAGACAGCAACACTACACCTACATTTTATTTTTTCTATTCAATGATTATTTGAAATATTTAAAAAAAATGTAACCTTTTCCTGATCATATTAAAAGCAGAAATGCATAGGTTATACCAAATGGTCCGGAAAGGATTTATTTGATTTTCATTTACTTTAGTGAAGTATCTCATAATTATTATATAGACTAATATAATTATTAATTAGACTGTCTTTTAAAAACTGATAATTTTTTTAATGTTAAAGAAATTCATTAGTATATGCTCATCACCCTGAATATTCAAGCTTAATAATAATAAACGGAAAGGATACTAACCACTGAAATGATATGAAATCTCTCTTTCCTGATTTATGAAGTCTCATAAATCTAATCTTAATTAGTTGCTGAATCTGTCCCTCAGTTTGACTAAGAATAAAGCAAATTATTAAAGGAAACCTTAGAGACGTAATTTATGACATATATATTGTAAATAATTGTGAATAAATCATTAGGAAGACATTTTTTTTATTTCGAATTGGATATTCATACCTCTATGAAGATGCTTGCTTGAGAAAAACTCTATATTAACGACAACTTAAAAATCAAACTTCTATCGTCTCAAATATAATTTGTTGAGACAGCATTCAGTTCATACAATAGGAAAATATGTGCGCATAATTTTCATTTAAAAAAGTTATTGATATTGACGTCAAGATAATTTTAAAAGTCTTCATTGTTTATCGTCAAATTAATCATGGAGCCTTTTTGCAAAATTCCAACTGTAACCACCCAAATATAGTATGTTGCAATGAAAGATTAGTTTTTAAAAATTTCTATTAATATATGAATTTATTCTCAGAAGGATGAACCAAATATAAAATTAAAGTACACGAATGCAATTTGTGGTGAATTTTTTATACTGGATGCGTATAGATGTAATTTATTATAATGAATGTTCTTTTATATAAAAATTGGGAGTTCTGTACCTCTGATGAAGGCTTGCAATATTCTTTAGTATGCCAAAAGAAGCAATTCTAACATTACAATTGATTGCAACATTGTATTGTTTGCATATTAAATTTAAATGAGTGTGAAATGCGTGCTGCATGGCGACGTAAGACATTGTGTTTATGATAGACCAACACAGCGACTGCATATTATTCTTTGGCCCACGACTCTTATCAAGATTAAATATCTTTACCAGAATATATGATAATCTTTTGTCTTTCAGATGACTAAAGTCCTGTTTCCTTCTTCCTTACATTATTTCTTTTTTGGATTCTAAAACCCGCTGTATTATCGCTAGATATCTTCCGACAGAGAAACGTACAAATATAAATATTCCTATATGAACAATCATATATAATAATGTCCATGATAAATATCACAACATTCATTTTCTCTCCAGCTGCTTTCATTCTGATAGTGAGAATATGATTAGGACGTTAAAGTAAGACTTTAATAAGGACGTTAAAAGTAAGGTCCTTAACAAAGCTAAGAAATTTTAAAGAACTGTTGAAACAAGGGATCACATTCTTTTGAATCTGAAAGCCGTAGTATTGGGAAAATGGCAATTGATAAGATGAAACATTTTAAAAATATCCAGTACAATTTTGGAAATAAAATATGCATTTTTATGTTTAAAAAATATTCACATTGTATTTTAGAAACAAAAATTTCAGCTTAATTGCACTTCTATTTCAAGAGAGTCTTTTTAATTAAAATACAAGAAAAGTCTTATAGAATTTAATGAGATTTCTCACATTCTGCTTCTATATGAAGTATAGGATTTTTCAAAATAAGTTTTAACTATGGTTCTCCATATTGATAACTTTTAAACTAGTGTTTTTAAATCATAAATGATAATCTATTAAGATTTTCGACGAAAGAAATAGGCTTATATTTCCTGCCGGCTTTCATGCGTCGTACACCATTGTGGGTAGGTAGATGAAGCCGATGAGGGTTAAAATTAAATTATCTGCCAGCTGCGGTAAAATTCAGCTTATATAATACGCAGTTTTATTTGAATAAAATTGCTTAATATATAAGATTATGATATTTACCCTGTTAGCATAGCGAAGATAGAGGCAGCTAATCAGGGTCATGGTAGCTCAGTGGTAAGGTCTTAGCTTCGTGTCCGGATGTTTCCAGGTTCGAAGCCCGATTCCGCTGTGTATGTGGGCTAGCTGTACGTTAAATTATAAGTAGCCTGTTGTGATGCGAAAGTCTGAATAGGGGATTCGCCGTCCTCGTCAACCGACCGTGGTTCGTAATTACGAGGTGCATCCCACCCCAGCTTTTGTCGTTGTGCCCATTTGTCCAGCCCATTTGTGTTGTATTAATTGAATTAAGAACAATAAAAATATATGTCATTGAATAGATTTAGTTTGAAGAGTAAGTATTTATCTAAGTCAAATTGTAAATATAATCAGAAATTAAATAATTCAACAATGAATGAGTTAAATTAAATTCATGACTGAATGCTCTTTTCATGAGAAACATGCAGTCATTTCTTGTACATCTGACGCCGTGTATTCATGAATGTTTCGCCTATTTCTTTTTCCTAATATCCCAAAGTAAGTTATATTATAAAATGGATCTTTGCACAGTTTGTGATGATAATTTGTCTTACTAAATATCCATCCGTCACCCTTTTTTATAGGTAACTCTAGAATAATATTCAAATTACAAACTTTTATTCCTTAAATGAAATACATGATAAATACATCAAAATGATTAATTTTTATTCTTTATCCATATCTCTACTAACTTACTGAATATTTGATTCTTTCGAATTTTTTTAAACTCTTTGAAACTATAAAATATCTGACGAGCTGAATATACCTGTAATACTCATATCTGAGCTGACACGTAAAACTCGCTTTGAAACTGCGCAAGTCCAATTTAAAACTGTAAATCAGCATTTCTTCTATCAAATATTGGATAATTATTTAGATGAGCAGTTTTACCTTTCTCGATGCTACATAAATGTCTTCAAGTCGGCTAATGAAGAACCTGTGTACTAAGTTTCATCAAAATTGAATTAGCCATTCGGAAGTGATGCTGGAACAAACATATATACATACATTGAGTTTTATATAGATAGATAATGTATGGATAAAATTCGCTTAAAACTAATTAGGAAATTACTTTCCGGAACTTCTGAATTTTTCATTTGATTAATTTCTTTTCTAATATTATACACGCAGATATTAAGTACATTTATGTTATCATAATTATAAGAAAAGCCTACTTTTTTTCTAAAACATAAAGATTGTAGCATATTTTGTTTCCAATCAAAAACTAAATGAACTTCGTACAATGTAAAAGTGACGACATAAACTATCTCAATTTACTATTTTCAGTGAAAATATTTACGAAACTATCTAATATTCACAAATCAAAAGGGAAACTTAATTTTATAACAAATATCGAGATCTATAGGAATTACATTGCTTTTATAAAAACATGTTTATTAAATCGTAGTAACATCCCCATTATTCGTTTTCATTTTTAAATATTCTTCTAGATGTGATATTACTTTTAAAAAATTGAATGCATAAAACTACGTATCTGCAGAAGTATATTAATCATGGAACAGATAAATCCTGTAAATGCATTCTACAGGAATTATATATATATTAACTCATACATGAATAAAGAAATGAGACTTTCGGCATTTTAGTCAAAAATATTATAGAATTTATCACATTTAGAAATCCGGTTTTAAAATTCGAGCATGCATATAGCGAAGTTAGCTTCCCTCAGGTATCATTACTCTTTAAGCTCATTGTTTTTATTCACACTTCTCATTTTATGTTGGAATAGCGTGAAATTATTATATATCTCCAATCTGCCAATATTTTAAAGTTTGAAAATTAAAATATTGAAAGAGAGAAATCAACACATCTCAGAGCTTATCGGTTGCCGTTGATGGAGGGAAAAATAGAAAGCAAAGATATAGAAGGGGTAAAGGAGGTTAAGCCTAAAAGTATATCAGATAACTTGAGTACCCCCAGATAGCGAAACACACCACACCTAAGGAAGATGCGTACCTGAAGAGGCAGCTAGTTTCGAGGTGACAAAAAAGAAAGCATATAAGAACAATTGATTTTACAAGATAGTAGTAGTTTACTAAATGGTTCTTCAGTTTATTTATTTAGAAAATATGTAGATATACTGAAAACACTCCATCCCTATTAGCACAAGATATTCTATGATATCTCCACGATGTTGCTACGATATTTTGAATGCCGCACTACATCGTAAATATATCATATGAATATTATAGGGCATTTTGTGATAATAGGGATATCATGACGTGCAGAAGTCGAATGTGATACAACATTCAGTTATTCATGTAAGTAGACATATTTCTGACAATTCTTGGAATGTTCCACTGTAAATGCTCTAGAAGAATCTCCAAAATTGCCATGAACCCCCCTACCAGTAGTTTTTGCATGAAAGAACATTTTATCAGTCATGTATATAGAGGTGATTTAAGATGAAGGTCGCAATTACCCTTCCTGTTAGACAACGACAACAGTTCAAATAATATCTGAGTGAAAGTAAGAAGCGTGATACATTTAACCTTTTATTCTTTTATGGTGGATTTCTTTTTCATTTCGCTTTCATTTATTTATAATTTAGGCAATATTTCAAATCTAATCGACATCAAGCATTAAATTAACAAACGACCTAGAGAGTCTCTTACAAACTTTACAGCATGTATTAAAAGGTGAGAGAGCGCAGGTTTTTCCAAGTACTTCCATTTAACGAATAGTACTCTGACTGCATAAGAGCAGCCTGCTCAGGGAAAATCTTATACAGTTGTGGTCAAAGAAAACTCACCAATTATATTTTTTTATGAATATGTCATTATAAATTAAAATAGAACAAATAATGTTGTTTAAAAGAAGGCAATTTTCATCTGTTTGCAATAGGAACGCATGATTGCAGCATTGTTTTTGCTACTGCGTCAGCACCGTGAACAAGAACGACAGCAAATCATAAATTAATCATTCTTGTCTGTCTGCTGCGTGTGAAAGTTGCCTCAACTAATGCCTTGTAGGAAAAGTGTAGTAGCTGCCATGCACCAAAATACATATTCGGCATATGAAATTGGTGCAAATCTACTGTGTCATAATACCACTATCCTTTGACTGCTGATGAAACAGTAAGAAATTGGGGATGTTAAGATAAAACACGGATGTGCAAGTCAGCGAGTAACATCTGCAAGATAGAATATGCATCTGAAAATGCTTTCGCTCAGAAAGCTTTGCTGAGTTGAAACCGAATCTGGTGTTTTAGTCCATATCCGAACGCTTAGAAGGCGGTTGCCTGAATTTAGTTTGAGCGCATATCGTTCACGGAAATAACTTTTTCTGAATGAAAGATTGGGCCCTGCTCGGATTCAGTGGACATAAGTGCATCTTCATTTGACAGAAAACCAACGGGACCAAGAGATTTTCTCAGATAGGACAAAAAGTAACCTCAATACTCAGATGGAATGAAGTATGCCATTCCATCTGACATCTGAAGTACGTCACAGAGATTGACGGAACGAAACCCCATGTCCCCGTGCTTGATCCCATTACAGCAACCGAACCGGTTTGGATGGACATGGGACGACAGAGAGAGACAGGCTTTTCATACGAATTGAGACTAATGAATAATTTTAAGTTTCTCAGATGGTCTGGGATTGCATTTCCAGTAAATGAGGCAGATTACAGCTATTGTTGAGAACCTTGAATAGCGAAGGATATATCCATATTCTAAAGAACCAGCTGCTTCGTAGTATTACACAAAGGTTTTTTAAGGCAATCGTGAAACTAGAAATAAATACTATCAATAGTCCAGCCGATTTTAAACAATCATTCATAATCTAAAAAGGAAATTCACTCACCACGTCAAATTCATTTTGTATCGAAGTATTACAGCAGCGTATAACTTAAAATATATAAATAAAAATTTAAAAAATAAAGCGAAAAAAATCTCGCGAGTTTAGGCACGGCAATTTGAGAGATCGGAATTGTAGTTTCTTCCTTTGGTGCGGAGGATTGAAGAAAAAATCATTAATATAGGATCCTCAATGATCTATGAAGCTAAAAGGGTGCGGAAACACTGCCAACTGATTTCAAAGAAGAAAGCAACATAAACCCAATCGATCTGAGAGATCGTCCGCGCTTGACGGTATTTTTTAAAACTATAATATGTAGTGGACATTTATTAATATATTGTAAGCAATGCCTTTAAAACAATCAAAATTCACTCTATGATTTAAAAGAAATCTAAATCAAAATGAATTTTTCAACTTTTTATATTGTATAATTTTAAATCATAAGGAAAGAGAAAAATAAAGGGATTTTTTAACTTAGCAATTAATTTTATGCTTTTATAATTTGCTAATTATAGAATTTTCTTCTTTTTTTATTTTATAATGGCCTTTCATTAACCTTGTGTTTCCAAACAGAAGAAAAGTGGCCGAAGTATCCATAATTGCCATACAAATATTGCAAAAAGGAAAATAATATTTTGATTTCACCTCATTAAATATTATTTCACGAAGATTTATTCTTGTTTAACATTTATTACATATCAATGTTTGAAACATTCAATTATTTTTGGTATAAAAATTTGATCTGCAGACTGATGAGAAAACATAACTTGTAAGAAATTAATGATCTGGACCGTTAATTAGCTGGTACACAAGTTACTTCTATTAATTATAATAGAATGTTCTTTTCGTAAATTTCTGTCTTGTTTTATCCAAAAATATATTCTTCAGAAAAGATTGATTCTTCTATATCTTTCAATTTTCTCATACTACGATTTAAACTTTTTTCTTAAAATTTCTTTTGATGACTTCATTAATGATTATAGATCCCATCTTTATTATTATTACTATTGCTTAAGAGATGGGATAATATTAACTATTTCAGAATTAAAATTCAAAAAAATTCTTTCTCTTCTGGCCATTTCTAACATATCTTACTACTAAATAAATATACAATTTTATTTTAATTTATCATTCACAATTTAATAATTGTCACGGTATATTTTTGATCAACAAATACAACTAATTCATAGTCGTTTGTTACTTAAGTAACTGGTTTCAGCACTGACCTTTAGATTTTGAGGTTCTGGGCACAAATATGCAGTAAATAAAACCAGTAAATAAAAAAGTTGATAAATAAACAAAAACTTTGATTTATTACAACGGTACGCACAGAATATTTATTCTTATCTAAATATTAATACAAAACTTTTTACACATTAATATTAATACAGAAGAAAAAATATTATAACTTTATTTTAATTATAGCAAATTAATTTTTTAACAACACTCAAACAAAAACTCTTGTAAAAAGATATAAATAAATGAGTTAACTGCCATTCGCAGTCGGAACAGTCCAAGTGATTAAATATGCAAAGCATAATTTCGCATTTTGAAATCTTTTGTTATAATAATAAAGCATTTATTTTTAATGTAATAAACTATAATTTCTTATTATTTCTTTTCTGTCTAAACCGGAGACTCCCAACCTGTGGTACGCGTACCCCTGGGGATACGCAGGGGACCAGTTAGGGGTCGCGCAAAGGATTTTGTTAATGGCGGAAACCACAAAACATAAGAATATTTTAAAATGTCTTTTTCTCAAGTTCATATCAAAAATAAAGGTGAAAACTGTACGAAATCGAAGCCTGTCTACGAAATAAGAGAAAGTAGGGATTGATTGATATCTAGTAAATGAGTAACTGTTTGCTCTCATCATAAGTTAATGCGAAACTTTTTCAATGCTGGTTTTATTTGTTTCGACTATGAACTAATATTATTTTAAAAAATAGAATGAAACGTGAAGTCAAAAATCAGTCTACAGTTATTATTAAGTTAATTGCAGTCACTTGACTCTTCAGCTAACCTAAATCCCTGGTTAGTAAAAACTTATTCTACCGAGGAATATTTAGGGGGAATAAAAGTAGGGGATACTCAAAAATAAAAGGACTAATCTAAGGGTACGGGAGTGAAAAAAAGGTTGGGAACCTCTGGTCTAAGCTTTTTTCAGCTTGGGAATATGTGAAATAAATTTCACTAGATTTCGTTATCTTATGACAGTTTCTGATCTACCCATAAGTAGCTTAGCGAGGAGCCTTGATTCACTAATAATAAATTTCTGATCCTAATAAAAAATTTCAATAGATTTATTTATCTTATGAAAGTTTCTGATATAAGCATAAGTTAGCTCGGCACTGGGCCTCACTATCCTCCTGTTCTCCGATCTTAGGGACGTTAGTGACTGGTTTTAAAAATTCAGGCCTATCACTGACATGTTTAACACCATTTTCAGCAGGAATGCTGGAGTTCTTATCGTTTGTAGCGCTCGAATAAAAAGAATATGAATGCTTTCTTTTTCTTTTTTATCAAGCTTTATTGTTTCGTTTAGTTTATTTTCAAATATATCCTGAACCCTCTTTTATTCTTGACAGTCTTTTTGTAGTCTCATTCTTTCCTTTTCATCTTCCTATTTCTATTTCAAATTGTCAGGGGTTATTAGTTCTGCAGAAATGCTTTAAAGACTGACTAATACAAAATATAATAACTTAGCAATTCGATGGAACTTATTGCTGTATGGGACAATTGGGTCTTGCCTGAACCCATTACCCAAGACCCTGTACTCTATTTTCCGAAATCAGTTTTGGAAACGGGACAAACTGGGCATTCCTTTATAACTTTCTTGTTCTAAGCAAATACTGCAATATAAATTAAATCTACGTAGTATAATCTTTAAGATGATCTAATTACTTTTATGGTAATTATAAAATTACACTCACTAAACTAGCTTGTATCGCTTAATATTTTATAATATAAGTCTCAAACTTTCTTCCTTTTAGCAATTGTTTCTCTTTTTATTTGCTCTAGTGCTATTAGTGATTTTAGCTATGGATTGGAGGGAAAGTATATAATAAATCCTCTGCCCGTTTATTTGGTTTCTTGATGGGATATAGAATGACATTAGACTGGAGTAGTCAGTTGCTGGGTCTAAGCAGAAATTTCGGGTCAACCAGGACACCACTTGAACAGCTATGCACTAGGCGGTAAGTTCATATTCTCTATGCATGCTGCAAATCTATTTGTGGTCGTGAAATCAAAAGGTTTCTATAAAAGAAAATTTGATTCGGCATTAGCATAATCCGACTTTCCTACCTTGAACCTGCATAGATCAGATCATGGTTCGTCTATTGGTAAGCCATAATGCAATATTTGCAATCTCGCATTTTGGAGATAGTGAAAAAAATTTTATGGATAGTGATAAAAGAATTTATGGATCTTCTTGAACATATGGCGATTTCCTTTTTATGGGCCTGCTGAAGAAGAAGATGAGGGCCGAAAGCTTGTTCTACACACTTGTGCCTGTCATGGTTAGAAACAATTTTAAAACAGCTTTAAGAACTACTAGTCTTTTGTTAATATATTTAATTGATGATGTTTGAAACTAAGCATTTGTTCTCTAACTGTAACCAGATAGCGCTTTCTCTTAAAAACGATTTTATACACTACATTAACATCGTCGAGACACAATTTGCCAATTTTATGGCTCAAATATTTGATAAAATTGAAGTTATGGCACCGGCCCAATCTAGGCGCCGCCGACCCAAATTCGGCAACCATTCCCTGCACCTTTTTCATTACATCGGATGACGATGTAAAAGCAAGAAATGTCTAATATTAGACGCATTTAAGTTATTATAGATTTGATAAATCTTCATCAAAAAAACAAATAACAGTTAATATATTATCCACAAGTTGAAAATAAAAATTTTTAAGGTAAGAGTGTTTTATCCAGCTTTCAATAAGATAGCACCTTCCCACGTTTTTAATATTATAATTAATCGTTCCATTTTTTCCTGACTGCAAATTAGTGGTATTGAATGTCCATAATATAAATAAACTATACATGTAGGACAAATGAACAAACTGTATCTATTTAAAGCATAAAATTTAAAGTTTAAATTTTTTTTACAGTATTAAATTTATAAAATATTTAGCCTTCTAATATTATTTCAGATTAGTTCACAGAATTTCGGTCTTAACATGTGAAATGCCTTCACTTTATAAAAACTGATAATTCTTCTCATCCTACAGTGATTATGATTCATTTGAGCTTTATTCTATCGTGTTCAATAGAAACCAACAGCTAACAAAAATATCGAAAATCATATCTTGAAAGTTTGTTAATTATTTTACCGAGAGCAATCACAATATTATATCCATTTTATTTTCAATGAAATCAGAAATATCAGAGAAGATCTTTAATATATATATTTTTGTCTCTCCTCATGATTCAATGAAATGCAAAAATTGTTAAGCCTCAACTGTGCTGTTTAAATTAATATAGTTAAAAATGCTGTAAATATATATCATTTTTAAATTAGTTTTTTGTAAGTATCGTATTTATTTAAGTAAGTAAGTATTTATTTTTACTTTTATCCTTCTGCTATAATTTAAGCGTTTGTGACTTATGCATTTTAATGCTTGTTTAAATCCGTTTCATCTTTACACAAAGTACAAATTTATATATATAACAATTTCATTATAGATTGAATAATAATATTGTCCAGGGAAAAACATAAATATCACTAAATGAACATTTTTAAATTGCTTTTTCTGCCTAATTTATGTAAAATGAGAGTATATTTTCTTTATTCACTCTGAAAAGTCATTTGCAGTCATCTTATGGAATATGTATCTGAACGCTTGAAATTATGATTACATATTCAAGCATTCAAGCCTCCAGTTTTTTATTTCTTTTTTAAATTTCGAAATCAGATTTCACGATTCTTTAAAAGAGACAAAGAAAATGCAAAATAGATATTAATAACACTCAGAAGGAGTTCTACGAAAAAGGCACTCTTTGACCTCAGGTCATACTAATCTTCACTAATCGAAATCTCATTTGACCTTGATCGTATATATAACCCATTCACAGTCAAAGGATGCCATAATTATAACCAAGTTTTCAACTGAGAAGCTAACTGCTAGTTTTTGTTACATGAAACACCAAGAAAGATTAAATTGATACACATAACTTATTACGTAAAACGTTAGATAACACTCTGGCGTGAGTATTCAGTTGCTGTTAAAAGAAGTCAGACCTTTGATCGCCCTTGGATTGTCATCTGCTACTTTCACTTCAAAAGGTGAACTACGTGCAGCGAAATGCGCTTTTCCAAACCGAGCGAGCCGTCATTCGTTTCTTTTAGATTTAGTTAGTTTAGTAATAAAAACATACCGTTTGCAAGAAACATGAGGGCTATTTTTAAGACGGACATCGTAGTTTTGAACCGCGATTAGGTAACGAGGACAAACCGGAATTGACACCCCCTCTCCAGACTTCCGCACCACATCGGCGAAAGGAAGTTTGGCCTCCTACACATAATTTAAAATGCAACATACACGGCGGATCCTCAGTGGAATTAGGTTATCAAACCTGGAACTCTCCGGCCCAGAAGCGTGACCATACCACAAGGCCACCGCTGTCTCTCGCTTCTTTTAGGATAAAGCTTAACCTGAAAGGTGCGGTTTTCTTCTAACTCCATTAAAAAAGTTTGTATTACACTTTCAGAAATTTCATTATTCTCAAATATGCTTTTTACAAAAAAAGGAAGTTATATAGTGTTTAATAACGATTTAAATAACTCATAAACCTAAAAAACTTGACAATTTTGATTTTTACTTTTTTCCTCCTTTTCTACGAAATATCTTCGTCAATTTTGAATCGTCAATCTTGACCAGATGCATGTAAACTAATCACATATTAAATTATAATCACTTAACTTATTCACAAGATTGCAAATATTTTCATAATTAATGTAATATTCACATTATTTACCTTGTATAACTGTGATGCTTACATTTTTGCAACGGCATTGCCATTCAACATGTATTTAAATCATAATAAATGGCAGGACTATGTCTACAATCGAAAAATATACATCGGGATGTTTGCAGCATCACATGGCTGTAATTCACTTTGTTTTTGACATTTAATATGGTGATCATTTAACTTTCAAAATCATATTGCAACGTCCAGTTCACACTGATCAACAGAATTAAAAAGTATATCTATAAAAATAATTAACCAGATAAGCCAGAAACATTTATCAATCCATCTTTAATATTTTTATCTATAAATCATGAAATGCATTCGTCTAACGAATAGAGGAATGTACTGAAAAATAAATTATTATTAGCTACATGCTCAGTATAGATCTAGGACACATTTAATTCTGAGAAGTTCTTCCATACATCGAAGCGCGAAGTTGGGAAATTGATGAAAGGAACAGATGCCCAAATATTTTGCAAAATAGTCCAGTTAGTATATCGTCACTGAACAAGCAACACCACCTAAAGAGGACGGAAAAACTGAATTTTTCGCAATCAATAACGAATATTTCTGAATATTTTTTCATTTCCTGTAGGACCATGCGATCTCATGTTCCCTTCAGATGTTAAAAAAATTCCGAAATATTCGTTAATGATTGAGGAAAAATTCAGGTTTTTTCCCCCTCTTTGAAGTTTCAAAAAAATTCAGATAGGGTGTAGTATCGCTTGTTAAACGATGATATTAGTGTTTTTTACTTTCTCGTATACGAAGTATACAAAGAGAAAGTATTGTAATCGTCAAAAAATTCGAACTCGAGATTTTAACGAATCTCCACGTTTTAGACCTCCCTGAGTCCGAAAAACAAAATTTTGGAATTATGTGTGTCTGTATGTCTGTGAACACGATAACTCGAAAACTATTAGAGATACAGGGATGAAATTTGGTATGTGAACTTGACACATAATTTGTAGGTTTCTATCAAAAATTTTGGACAAAATACGTCCAAGGGAAATCTGTATGTCTATCTGTCTGTCTGTCCGCGGTCATGTGAACACTATAACTCAAAAACGTGAATAGCTAGATGAATAAAATTTGCTACACAGTTTTATCATCATGAATGTAGGTCCGTATAAAATTTTGGGCCAAATTCGTCAAAAGGTTGACTGTCTGTCGGTCTGTATAATCCCATACTTGTAAAAATTATATCTCCTAAACCCTTTGGCTTAGATAAATAAAAATTGGTATGACGTTTGCTAAATATTAATTATAGATCTGTGCTCAAATTTCGTTTCAATCCATTGCAAAAAAGATGTTCAAATTGCATATTGCGACTGTGTGTTGGCGAGCGTTTCGCTTATTTTACTCAAGTTAGTATAGTTGGCTTTTGACCTTGGCGGTCTACGAAGTATTGTAGCTTCGGAAATTATGGCAACCCCCTGAACCCAAAACTTCGTTCTGACATTCTCCAGATGGAAGGTATGGTGAAATCTTGCATGATATTTGTAGTACGATTTCGATCTCAAAAACTTTAAATAAAGTTGTGGTACCTCAGCGCGCGTAAAAATTGAGAACTTACGCAATTTTTTTAATTATAATTTTCCCTTTACACATAATCATAAAAATGGGCGCAGGTCATTTTAAAATTATAATGACTCAGAGTTTAGGAAGCAAACGGAACAAATAGTATACGGGACGTATGGTAACCCTAGTTAGAGGGAAAATGACACCTTTTTGGGAAGCATACGAGAACGTTTAGGGGAGACCACTCCCGCTGGTTCTTTAAGGTAATTTGCAAATCATTCGCATAAATGTTACCAGAATTTTAATATGAGAACTAGGAATGTCAAATCAAGTTGGTAATGACTATCTTTTGTATATCTTAGCTTTGTTCTTTGAGCTAGAACTTTCTTGTTAGAGCTAGAAGTGTAGGGTAGTATGCACGTCTTGCAACCAGTCCAATATTATTTAATTCATAAGTCGTTATGTAAGACTCTACGTCATACTATGAAGCAATTTCGATTTTCATTTTGAGACGCCATTTCCCTTGTCTCATGATGTCTTAAACTTCTGCACTCCAGATGGAGATTCGGTTGCCGTAATGACATCAGGCACGGGGGTACGGTGCGGTGTTCGGTACTACAGATGGGGGAACCATAGAGTAAGACTGAGTTTATGATAGATTTATGAGGCCGCGGTGATCTAGTGGTAAGGCCTTGGTTTTGGAACCGAAGAGTTCCAGGTTCGAAACTCGATTTGATTGAAGATCTGCCGTGAATGTGGACCTGCTGCATGTAAAATTATTCATAGGAAAAGAAGAGTCCTCCCGTTGGTGCAGTGCGGAAGTTTGGAGGGGGGTACCAGTTCATGTATTGTCCTCGTCATCTGACCACGCCTCAAAATTACGAGGTCTGTCTCAAAATAGCCCTCGTGTTGCTTCAAAACGGGACTTTAATATAATTAGAACTAAACTATAATAGATTTGTAAAGCAAAATCTTGCACTTGATCGCTGATAAATTAACTGAGATGTTTACTGGTTTCTTTTACTTTCTTAACAAAGGGGAAGTGTTGGCCGAAAGATTCGATCGGGACTAATAGTTGCATCATATTGTGTTTCTTTTTCGAAAAATTGGAGCTAATCTTAATTCCGCATTGAATGAGATAGAGTTGTACTACTACTATTACTACTACGACAGAGTTGTACTGGGATATATAGTTTTCCAACGCTTTGTCGACTGAAAGGGGGTTGGAATGTGCACAGAGGTAACTGCTGAAACATCTGAAAAAATGACAGTGTCTTGAAATGTGGTTGTTATAAGGCTGAAAAGAGTTACCATTCTTCCAAGAGGCACTGCTTTTGAAAGGTTTGGAGTACTTTCAATTCGTTTTCTAAACATACGTGAATTTAGGTGCGAGTGATTTTGATACGTAAGGCCGAAAATTTAAAACGAATGAGCTTTGATATTAAACCCTTGTGCCAAATTTTGTCAATATATTTGCATGTATCCAGAAATAATACACCCATGGTTTTTAACTTCGAAAAGTCATTATAAATCAGCTCCGTAATATGCAGAAGCTGGTGTCTGTGCTTAGATTTCTTCTAAAGCAAAGCTGTAACCTACTAAATATTTTTAGTGCTCTATCTATGAGAAAATAGTTTTAAATAAGTTTAGGTAGTATGCCTAATACAGATGTATTCAATAAGTATACAATGTTATACTCAGGAAACCTCTAAAACTTGGGTATAGCATTATAGCAAGACTAATTAAAGGCAGATACTGAGATTTCTTGAAGTATTTTAATATTTCTTGTTACAAGAATTCCTTCAAAAATATAAATATGTCATTTAAATAAATGAAGTCAGCTTTTTATATGGAACATCAAATTTGCTCCGCCTCTTTATAAGGAATGTACCCGACTGGATCATATCTTCTGAAATCATTTAATAAATTTTTCTAGCAATAATGTGGGAAAAGTATTTCACAAAGCAGAAAGACGTTTGAGTAAATGTACTTCGAAGTCGCTGAACGTAGTTTGAAACTCTAAAATTGTCACATATGATTATATGCTTATTCTTCTTTTTGAAAATTGATGAGGAATGTATACTAGGGTGGATCGCTCTTCTACGGAAAAAAATATTATTATTAATCAAAACCTACCTATGCGGAAAAGATGTCCTATGGTATGGAGATTAAGAGAAAAATAATAAAAAAATTAAATTCAAAATTTAATACCGCCGCAAGGGGGTTGAATTTTCGAAAAAAATGGAAAAATACTGAATTTTAATTATACTATTTTTCAAAAAAAATTTGGAAAAATACTTAATTTTGATTATTGATTATACGATTTTAGATTCGAAATAATTGTTTTTCCTGCAATATAAATAACCAAAAGTGATGATTAATGAGTAGTGAGTAATAAGTAGTGAGTTGTATAATGTACATTGCAACATTTTGTGACTCAGCTCCCCCTCCCCACACCGTCAAATCAGTCCGGTTAAACAACTAGAGCAGTAGGCAATCCCATCTTTTTCCTGTCTCCTGCTTTATCCTCCCACCCCTCCATAAGTCGGAACTGGTACTTCATGGAATCTTCCCCACAGTCACACCTGTAGTGACAAAAGTTTTAGCTGCAGTTAGAACATTGGACCGATTTGGTATTTCCGACCGAGCAGGCGCTGCCATCGTGTCAGCTGCGCTTCAAGACGTGGGCATTATCTCAGAAAGCAATGTTTTGAACATTATTGACAGAAATAAAATTCGGCGTGGGAGAACAAAGGCAAGAACCATTCTATTGTCTCAGGTCATAAAAGATTATGACCATGACAAGTTTGCTTCATACTTAGAGGGGCGAAAAGACAGGATTCTATCAATGGAAGACAACAGAAGAAAAGTCACAATAGAAGAACACATAAGCTCGGTAAAAGAACCTGGCTCTGAGTACATCGGCCACGTGTCTGTAAATTTCAGGAGAGAGCAAATTATTGGAAATAACATATATAGTTTTTATGTCATACGTTAACAATGACATAGATGTAACAAAGTTGGTTGCGACGGAACATCAGTCAACACAGGTGTCAAAGGAGGTATTATACATAACATGGAACTGATCCTGAATCGTCCACTACAATGGTTTGTGCCCCTCAGGGGCGCATCTTCTCCAGATGTGACGGGCTTCACGACCCCGAGGTACCCTAGTGTCTGATCTCCTTTATAGTTTTTCCTCCCTTTGAGTTTTTGCTTTTTCCTTCCTTCCCTCGAGGGTAGGCGAGGGGGCTCTCCATGAGAAGCTTTTGCAACTCTGTTTGCTTCCTGCTTCTCATGGACAGCAAATTACCCCCACGTGTTGGCCGTGCGTGGCGACTCATTTGACGGGTGGTACATTTCGGTCCCCGGTGTATCAATCGGCTGGTATCCCAGTCACATGGCTGGTCTGCTCAAGGGGATCAAGCGAAGGGGTCACTCTTTGGGCTTGGCGTTAAGGGTGGTCACTGTCCCCGGGTGTGACTCCCAGCGTATAGGTTCCGGCTAGCATCATGGCAAGTGCCGAGGCTGGAAATTCCAGAGCCGGTAACTGTCATCCCTTGTTGAGCTCCGTGGTGGGTGATGCCGTCGGGCCTGAATTACTATTAATATCGCATGGCTCAAAATGTACTTCACCATAGTAATGCTTCTTCGAAATTTTTTATTGTTAGTGCTGAAAAAAGTGATTTAAAAAATGCATCCCCCTTATTGATTCACAAACCTATCATTGCAGTCATTGGAGAAGTAAAATCAATCAAAAAGTTACACAGTGGACAATTACTCATAGGAACCATCAATACAAAATAGTCAGAAAATTTAATGAAATTGCAAAAAACGGGTGAAATTGAAGTTAAAGTCGCTCCACATCACACTCTTAACCATTCTAAAGGCGTAATATCAGAAAGTGAATTTCAGAGGGATCTGGAAGATGATATCTTGGAATGTTTGAAAGATCAAAAAGTTATTGCAGTCCAGTTATCATTATTAAACGAAATAATCAAAATTTCCCAACAAAACATGTCATACTTACATTTAATACTCCTGTATTACCAAAATAAGTTAAAATAGCCTACATGAACTGCCCTGTTAGACATTTCATACCAAACCCTCTGCGCTGTTTCAAGTTTCAGAGGTTTGGCCACACAATAACAGCTTGCCGTGGTAAACAAATCTGTGCTCGCTGCTCTCTCCCAGATCATGGCAGTAATAATTGCTCATCCACCACACCAAAATGCTATAATTGTAATGGTGACCATCCAGCTTTTTCCCGTTCATGCTCTCCTTATAAACAAGAAAAAGAGATTCTAACTGTTAAAATTACAAAAATCATTTCCTTTCCAGAAGCCCGAAAAATCGTCAACGACAGAACACCCAAACCTGGCATTTCATATTCATCAGCACTAAATTTAGTAGTCACTCCTTCTTGCTTGCAAAACATGCAACCTACACCCAGTATCATAAACACTCCTACAGCACCTACTACAGTTACTCCCCCTTCTGATAATGACGTAATTACAATTAAAAAAAGTGACTGGCTCTCTCTCCTAGAGATTAAAAAATCTTGGGAAAAAACGTTTTCCACTGTATCTGAAGCTTGTGCCGTTCCACCTCTTGTGACAGCATTTCAGCCAACCTCGGCTTGTTCCACAAACAGCAGTAGCGAATGTCGGACAAGTGCTCCCATACCTGCCATTTCCCTACCTTCTACAACAAACGGAACAGAACCAACCAAACAAACTGCTACCTCCATTTCTATTCCATCTGTCTCTGTTACTGCTTCCTCAGATATATCCCTTCCTACAAAATCAATACCTACCAACAAACCTAAAAATAAAAAGGACACAAACATATTAAAACAGGAACAACCAAAAGTTTCAAAAAAAGCTCGTGTTGCTGCACAAAAAAAGTCAAAGGATCTCCATCATATATTGCTAATCGACCAGCCTCAAAAGAAGATTTCTTAAAAATATCTAAACAAAAGCAAGGATATACTGACGGTCCTTTTCTTTCAGTTCACCCATCTGATGAAGATTTGATGTCAACTGAAAGCGAGACCAACTCACCACCTTCTTCCCCTTAGTTTTTTTTCTTTTTGCTTGTGGGGTTTTCATGGCCTTTTCTGTATCTTGGAATTGCCGTGGCGCTCAACACAAAATGTCCGATCTTAAGGACATTTTAAATTCTTACCAGCCTGCTTGCGTTGCTCTTCAAGAAACTCATTTAAAACCTGAACATTCATTCCGACTCCATGGTTATACTGTTTTCCGCAAGGATCATCCAGCCAATAGGACTTCTGGTGGAGTAGCTCTACTAATTTCAAACAACATTCCTTCATCCCTATTAACTTTGAATACCCCTTTTCAAGCCATAGCTGCACAAATTTTTACACATAAGCTAATTACAGTCTGCAGTTTGTATTTACCGCCGAATACTCAAATTGATCAGACAAATCTAAATAATCTCATGTTGCAACTTCCAGAACCCTTTGCCATTCTTGGAGACTTAAACGGCCATAGTCAAATCTGGAGCAGTGATGACACGAATTCCCGTGGTCGTCAAATTGAAAAACTGCTGCACGATCATAATCTTTGTCTTCTTAATACAGACGAAATCACTCATTATCATACACCTACCCGGACATTTCACTCCATAGATCTTGCTATTTGCAGTCCTTCACTTTTGCCTTTCTTCAGTTTACAAACGGATCCCGACTTGCACAACAGCGACCACTTCCCAATCATTCTTACAGACAACAGGCATTTACACCTTCATACAGTTTTCTCTAGATTTAAATATGACCTAGCAAACTGGACAAAATTTACCTCCACAGCATGCATTATAAAAACCATGGTTTGTGACAACCCTATAGACATTACAGGAAATCAAATCACTGAAACTTTAATAGCCGCCGCTGAAAACTCTATTCCGAAAACAAAAAATAATTTTAGAAGACAACGCAAAGTATGGTGGAACTCGGATTGCCGAGAGGCATACAAAAACCAGAGAAAAGCCTGGGGTCGCTTCCGGCGATATCCAACATCTGCCAATTTAATTCTCTACAAACAGGCCAAAGCTTACTCAAGGCGAATTCAAAGACGAAGTCAGCGAGAGTCATGGGAGCGATATGTTAGCAGCCTTAATTCTACTATATCCAGCAAAAAACTGTGGGAAAAAGTGAAAAAAGCATCCGGTATTTTTACAGATCGCAATATCAATATTTTATAGCAAAACGGCATACCTGTAACTTCTCTTCAGGATATAGCAAACTGCATTGCGTCCACACTCTCTCAAACATCAAATAGCAATACCTATCCTTCATCATTTTAGAACCATAAAAAGCTTGCAGAAAAACAAAAACTTAATTTCAAATCAAATTCATACGCACCCTATAATACAGACTTCACCTTTCATGAACTTAAAGTATGCCTATCTGTAGTTAAAAAAACGTCGCCAGGCCCTGACAATATCAGTTATCAAATGATTAAACACTTATCAAGCAGCTCTTTGCAAAATTTACTTCATCTTTACAATAGAATTTTGCATGAACACTGTTTTCCATCCAGCTGGCAGCAAGCAATTATTATCCCAATCCCTAAACCTGCAAAAGATCCTTCAAATCCTCTGAACTATCGCCCGATTGCTCTCACTAATTACCTTTGCAAACTTATGGAGAAGATGGTGAACAGACGGTTGGTTTACTATCTAGAACACAACAAAATTTTAAGCCCTTTCCAAAGTGGTTTTCGACCAGGCAGATGCACTATTGACAACTTACTGGCCTTGGAAACGGACATCTGAACTACTTTTCTTAAAAGACAACACTTGGTAGCAATATTTTTCGACATAGAAAAAGCCTACGACCGAACTTGGAGGTACGGTATTCTACAAGACCTATTCAACTGCAATTTGAGGGGAAATCTTCCCATTTTTATTCAAAACTTTTTACGCTTAAGACAGTTTAGAGTGGAAGTAGGCTATCAGTTGTCTGATCTCCTCATTTAGGAAGAAGGTGTCCTACAAGGTAGCGTTCTAAGTGTTACGCTTTTCGCTTTGAAAATAAATAGTATTTTTAAACATTTACAACCTTCCGTTAAATCCTTTTTATATGTTGATGACCTGTATATTTCTTGTTCAGGAGATAACATGGCTTTTACTGAAAGACAATTGCAAATTGCAGTGAACAAATTAACACAATGGTCTATTTTAAACGGGTTTACATTTTCCACATCTAAAACATCATGTGTACATATTTGCCGTAAGCGACGTCTTCATCCCGAACCAGAAGTTAAGCTATATGGTCAGGTTATAAACATGATCAGTGAAGTGAAATTTCTAGGTGTCATTTTTGATAAAAAAAAAACTCACTTTCTTACCTTATGTACTACAATTGCGGAAAAAATTAGATAGAGCGTTCAATATTTTAAAGGTGCTCTCGAATACACACATCTTGGGGTGCATCCCGTCTCTCTCTTCTCCGGGTCTACAGGGCAGCTATACTGTCAAAAATTGATTACGGTTGCACTATTTATGGATCAGCCCGACAGAGTGTCTTACAGAAATTATATATATATAAACACAATTCATCATTCTGCCCTCCGACGTTGTAGTGGTGCGTTTCGCACCTCTCCAGTCAAAAGTTTATACATCGAGTGCCATGAACCATCACTTGAACACAGACGTCAAATGCTCACCCTTCATTACTTTTCTAAAATTTTAACAAGCCCGAATCATCCATATTTTAACTACAAGCAAAGTCGCTTCCTTCAGCGTCTCCAGGATGCTATACCATCTGTGGTCCCCTCGTTTTTTACGAGAGCTGCTGATTTTCTCCACGATCTCAATTTAGATACTGCACAGCTTTTACCAAATCCAGTTATTCTTTTAACACCCTGGATTCCTCTCGGATTGAAATTTTTAAATCCATTTGAAAACTATGACAAGACTAACACAGCTAGTGACATTTATTTATAGCTTTTTGCACATCATCGTGAACTTTACCAACATTTCATTCCAGTTTTTACAGATGGTTCAAAAAGCACTACTCAAACTTCATTTGCATGTGTTTTTATTAACTCGACACTTTCATTTCAACTTCATCCCTCATGTTCTATTCTTACAGCTGATATAATGGCTATTCTCCATTCATTATCAGAGATATCAAACTACCCTGTAGATAACTATATTATCTACTCTGACTCACTCAGCGTTCTTCAAGCTTTGACTTCATTGCGCCGTCACAGTCATCCACTAGCTTTTAGCATTTTAGATTTGCATGACCGTCTTGTGTGCACGGGATTCTCAATTCTTCTTTGCTGGGTACCCTCTCACGTTGGCATTTCCGGCAATGAAATAGCTGATACAGCCGCGAAAAATGCATCTGCAGTCCTTGACAATCCTATTCCTTTAAAAGATTTTAAACACTACATTAATCTCGCCTTACACTCAAGATGGGAGAACCACTGGAACTCCCAGTCAATGAATAAACTTCGCTCAATTAAGCCAGTTGTGGAACCTTGTCTTACTCTAACTAATAGAAAAGCGGATACAATTATCACTAGGTTACGAGTGGGTCACACTCCATACACCCATCATCATCTGCTGATGGGAGAACAGGCACCAATGTGTACCCAGTGCAATTGCACTATGTCAGTCCTCCACATACTTTCTGAATGCCCCAATTTTAACTATCTACGGTTACGTTACTTTCAATCCAGTGCTATTTCCTTAACCGATTTACTTGGAAAGACTCCTCATGTTCACCTTTTACCTTTTTTAAAATCAATTGGCTTTTATCCTCTCATTTAAGCACTTTTCCCATTTTTTAATAGTTACACTATTTTTATATACATTAGTTCCACATTTTTATCTTGCCCTAATTTTTACATAGTTTAGCACAAATCTAAACAAATGTGTGGCGCAGCTTGGCCAATTCTGGCCCTTCTGCCATAAACCCCAATCGCTCACTCACTCACAATGGTTTGTGTGCCAGTTACACGCCAACGAGCTTCCACTTCACGTCATCTTTTCGCGCACGTGGATATAACCACAACTGGACCCAGAAGCCTGACTGGCGAAATAAGAAAATCGTTGGCCGGATGCGAGAAGATATCTGTAGTTTCATCCACGCCAATAGAATACACGCTATGTGGAGAGACTAACAAGAAATACTTAAGTACTGATCAACTGTACTTAATGGAAATTTGTGAAATCATAAACTGCTGACATTGCAGAGAAAGTCTGTCGAAGATAAATACTGGAAAAATTTGCCACTCAAGGTGGCTTAGAATCACGAACAGAATTCTCAGGTTCAATGTAGCTCATGAAAATTCATCCGAGGCTTTATTGACATTAACGACATTCATCGCAAAAGTCTATGAGTCTGTGTGGTTCAAGATCAAAACGAAACCATAATTAATCTATAAGGCACAGCATTTGCATCAATCAATCGTTCTATCGCGTTATTTCTCGAATGATTTGAAGGATGTCATAGACCCTGTTATTGAAAGAAACTGATTTGTTGGCCATCCAGAAAATTTCCTGATATCAATGCTAGCTGACGACAGAAATCACATAAGGGAATTAGCCCTTCGAAGAATTCTAAAAGCAAGCAAAGTCATTGCCTACTGCTCTAGTTGTTTATCCGGACTGATTTGACGGTGTGGGGAGGGGGAGCTGAGTCACAAAATGTTCCAATGTACATTATACTACTCACTACTCATTAATCATCACTTTTGGTTATTTATATTGCAGAAAAAACAATTATTTCGAATCTAAAATCGTATAATCAATAATCAAAATTAAGTATTTTTCCAATTTTTTTTCGAAAATTCAACCCCCTTTCGGTAGTATTAAATTTAGAATTTAAATTTTTTTATTATTTTTCTCTTAATTTCCATACCATAGAACATCTTTTCCGCATAAGTACGTTTTGATTAATAATAATTTTTTTAAAATCGTATAATCAAAATTCAGTATTTTTCCATTTTTTTCGAAAATTCAACCCCCTTGCGGCGGTTTTAAATTTTGAATTTAATTTTTTTTATTATTTTTCTCTTAATCTCTATACCATAGAACATCTTTTCCGCATAGGTAGGTTTTGAAATTCTGAAAAAAAATTTTCGATCCACCCTAATGTATACCTGTTCTTTGAGCGTTATTTATTTAGTGCTCCTGGTAGAAACTATTGCGTAATTTTAGTATGATATTTATTTGCAATAAAATAGCATTATTACTTTGCTTTTAATGTTGTGTTTTCCCGCTAGACAGTTTCAACAGATGGAACCTTCATATTTTTTTCATATTTTAACAAAGACCCAGAAACTAATACCTAAAAGAATTCGAAGTAAACTGAAAGCATACATATGCTGCAGCATAAATATCAATTTCTTAAATATTAAAGGCTGAAAAAGTGATAACAATTGTAATTAAAAAGGTCGGCTATTCTAAAACAAATTTGATACCTATGTATTTCATGTATTAACTGAAAAGTTTATCTGAATAAATGAATGAGAAATGTTAATCATCAATAAATGAATGAATATTTTTTTATCTAAATAAGAAGACAGATGCACTTCTGTTAAGGGAATCATTCTCGATATTAAAGTAATGAAACAATCCTAATCTACCATTCATATTTTTTCCGTTTTCACTTGGCAACAGATTTTATTTCTTTCATATTAATCTTAATCATTCTTACCATTCATATTTTTTCCGTTTTCTCTTGGCAACAGATTTTATTTCTTTCATATTAATCTTAATCATTCCTACTTGACCTTCAAAATTTCAGAGTACCAAAAATAATCACTTTCTTACCTATAAAGAATGATTTATGTTAGTTTGCAAGATATCGAATTTACTGATAACCTTCAATTAGCCTTATAAAGTCCTTGATATGATTATGAATAAGTTAAAACAAACTTAATTTAGGCAATGAAGGAGATAGCTGCACCTTGTTGATGTTATTAAGCTGCGTATGATGTGAAACATTGCTAAATTTTTTGTTTTAATAAGCTGCTTCAGCCTTTTGTGTATTGTAAACCAACAAAAGTGAAAAACTTTTGAATTTTAAACTTTCTGTGTCTTTAGTGTAAAGAATAATTCAGTTATTATGCTTGAAAAAGCGAGTTTTTTTCAGATTACGAATTATCAACTAAGCTTTTATTTTTAATAGCAATAAACAATAATGATGGATTGGCCAGAGTATCAGTTTGTTTAATGGACAGTAGACTTGTATAAGGAATAGACGATGTGCTGAGAACATAAATTATATTTTATTTGAAATATGTCATGTTAGTCTTCCTGTTGTATTTTATGTTCTATGTACCGCTATTGGAAAAAAATTCCTATTCCCAAGTTCAGTGCTTCTCTTGTCTTTGAATAGGACAATCAGTACTTGACACTATATCAGTGATTCTACACCCTGGAACGCCTTCCACGGTGCAGTAAACTAGGGACACTTGACACTAGATTATTTTTTTCTTATATTTCAAGAATATTTTGATTCTTAGCATCATGAAAGGGTTAGCTTTTAAGAATCAGAAATATACTTATGATAAATTGGTTCTTATTAAATCTATTTCTCTAAACAATGAATACTATATTGCATGAAATCACCTAAGGTAAAGTCCTTCTCAGGGAATCAGTAAAGAAAACTCCCGACCAGCTTAGCCCTGAGGAGTGACTGCATGACCGCTTACCGCGACAATTAATACCGGCACTGAGGCTGAAAGTATTATAGCCGCCCCACCTTTACAGCAGTATGACCCGTTATTGTAGATAAGTCCTACGAGCCATATCACCATTACTAAACTCACCAGGAGAGCAAAAACCGCTTAATTCTCCGGTAAAATTCTCCCCTTCTAAAACCCATATTTGAAGTACCTCAGGTGGGAATCTCTTCCCGGTGATGTCCTAAGGGAAGGGATACTTGAACTTAAGGTAGGGATACTTGACCCTCAGGATAAGGATACTTGACTCTTCATGCAAAGAATACTTAAATTATTTCGATAATATTTTTGCTCAGGAAATTCAGATTTTAAGTTTTAATTACTGCAAAGAAAGCGTCTAAATTAATTACAAATATTAATCAAACTAATTTTAAAAATTAAACAATATAGAAACTATAAAACACAATTGTGAATAATGAAAATCTAGCGCAACGCAAAATGAAATAAACTATTAAAATAATACTGAATTAATTAGATAATAAAAACAAAGGCGATAAAACTAGAAACCTAGTAACTTCGCTAGCGCATTGAAGAATTGCCGAGTTTGGAAAAATAGAATAGAACAGAATAGCACCAAAATGAAAGAAAGAATCCAAAATATGTGGCACAAAACAAGAAAGTGGAAAAGCTTAATACCCTTCTGATCGGCTCGGTTCTCCCAATATTTTGATCAAAACAGAAGCACAAGAAAAAAATATATTGTACGAGATAAAGAAATTTCTGACCTATAATAGAGAGGACCTCAAACGAAATAGTGAAACGTTAAATAAAGCCAAAAATGGCAAAGATTTCGTAAGAACGATTTTTTATTAAAAATAATGAAGAATAATTTTTTATTTGCAAGCGAGAAAAAAATATAATAAATAAATTTGAATTATTTTGAATAGTTCTTTTTAATAATTGAAATTATCATATTAAAAAAATTAATTCTTTCAGTGATTACTTACAAACAATTTTGAACAATTATTCTCATATTTATAAAATTCAACTACATAAATCACTAGCAATTGCATCAATAATCAAAGTAAAGGGACAACCATCCAGTTTGATTCGTGGCAAACTCTACCAGATCAGAAAGCTGATCCCAACCGCACACTAAACGAGGGTTGTGAGACAAATTTAATTTTCACATGTTTCAGATTTTTCACCACATTTTATTTCTTAATCTGGCATGTTGTACGAAAAACAAATTATTTGTTGCGCATTAAGAATCCTTGCTTTCTTCCCGGGTATAAAAGGACCGAAACCTAATATTTCATTACTTATTCAAATGAAAATTATCTAACCTCTTCAGTAAACAAGGACGTTCTTTGGGTTTTTCCAAGATAGCAATTTTTGATATTTTACCTCATTATTTATTCAAATTCTAGGAATTGCAATATCTTACAAACTTTTTAAAAGTAGGTATTTTTGCAAAATTCAGAGAAAAAGTTATTTACTTTATTTGTTTATCAAATTCAGAGGAAAAGGTCAAATTTCATTGCGTTTCCAAGAAACATTTGTTGTGCGTTTCGAAAGTAATTTGATATTAAATTTACTGCAGTCTTGGACTTTCGATAAAAGTTATAATCGTTCGCGATTTTTAAGTTAAAAACTCAATATATCTGATATTTACTATCTAAATTTATTCATTTTTTGTCTTTATATACATATATTTTGAAAAAGTTCAGCCGATTATTTTTCACATATGCTATGTCTAAATATCGCTTATGCTGCTATTTTGCTGAACAAAATATATAACTGATAATAGCGCGAGATATTTTTAAATTCATTTCTCTGTCGAGAAGACCTGTAATTGCAGAGCATTGAAAACGTATACCAGCTTTCCGGAACTGAAAAATCTCCGTTTTTCCCAATTATTATTATTTTTAATTTTTTCTTTCTCTCCAAATGTATCATTGAATGCACATTTTGCATACACCTCCGGTTGACCGAACTAAAGGTAGGAGGAGTTTCGGATCACACATTTTTCGGTTAAATCACGCGCGCGAACATTTATTACTATTTTATATCTAATCACAGTATTCTGAATGTTAATGAGTGTAGAACGGATTCAGAACTCTTTTTGTATTCTACAGTTATTTTCTTTATTAATGTTAACCCTCCGTCGGGCGCAATATTCGCACCGGAGAGTTCGGGCGAAATGCACCTGACAAACACAAGTAAACAATATTGTAATTAATATTGTTAAGACCCATTAATTTTAATTTTAGTATTCTAAAATTAATCACAGACCTTAAAAAACGGGGATATAATTGCCAAAAAGCCTCGCCTTCACGCTTACTTTCGTGCAGTAGAGTACAGGTTTTTTGGATTTGCGATTTCAGATAACCGGGGTTTCGATTAACCCGAGTTCGGTTAACCGGGATTTAACTGCTTTTAGAAACATAGTGTTGGAATTATTTCAATAAATTATGTATTATAAACTAACAAAGGCATTTTTATTTTGAACTTATTGAATCGCATTTATAGAGAACAGTGTCGGTAATAAAAATAAAACCCAGATCAGTTCAAACCCCAGTATACACAGATTTTCAACATCCTGCTGTGAAACCATAAATCAAACTAAGCTGTATTGTTTTATATCTATGCTTTCTCATTCAATGTTCGTTTATTTCAGCACCTATGCGCACGCTTGTGCAGCACCGTCACCTTTTTCGCAAAAAGAAGAAAAAATGTTATACATCTTTTACAAATTGATAAAATAGCAGCCAAATTAGCAATATTTTTTTTATATTTTAACAAATAAAAAGGAAGATATCATTTCAATTTGCATTTTGATTCTACTGAAAACAAACTTTTAAGTAAATTTCAAAGCAAAAGTTTCATCTAGTAAGTCCTTTGACGAGTTAGGATTTTAACCCTTAAATGTTCAAACCAATTTAAATTTAATCATAATATTACAGACATTTCCGTCTAAGATATGTGTGATATCATTTACAGATCAAACATGACGCCTCTAGAAGCGTGAATTAAAAATTTAACACTTATTTTAAATCAAATTTTCCCAAATAAAAAAACTTAGTAAAAATAAAATTCATTGTTGCGAACTTTATACTGCCACACTTTAAATATTCTTGATAAAATTATTTTTCCACCAATTAATACTACTGTTAGTTTCAGTTTAGTACCGAACAACATATACCAATGAGAATTTATTTTAGTTCTAAACATTCAACATTATTACATGAAGATACATTTTAGGACTAAAATAACTTTATATAGACAATGCTTTTACATTGGCAATTAAAATTTAAAAAATTAGCATATAACATGAAATCTTATTGCTTATTATCAAAGAAAAATTATAAGAAATTTTAAATTCAGATAGAAATATTTTCTCTTAGGTTATATTTTTCAAAAGGAAAAATAAGGAATTTTGGGAAAAAGGTACCATGTAATGATGATCAGATTATGATGATAATCCATGTAATGATTATCAGAATTTTCAGTAATAGTTGGGAGTGTGCCTCTATGTCAACAGATTCCTTAAGATGATAGCGAATAAATGGTAATAGTGGATGTATTACTAAACTCACCACTTGAAACCTACTATAGATGTGTCGACATCCATAACTCATTTAAGTTCAGAAATGTGCTCGCCGGCTATTTATACCCATTTTTGTTCTTCTAATATCTCTATGGAAATGAAGTAATCTGATAGAATGACAGTCTCTCACAAACCTTTAATAGATGTAGATTAATACAAAAATGTTTCATTGAATACACTTAGATGAATTAACCCTAACCCTGTCCCCGTCTAGCATAAAAATAACCAAGAAATCTAGCTGGAATATAGAGGGATATAGCTGTTTTTTTTTGTTATTATCCATAAACTTCCACATGCTGGTTGCACCGATACTTATATCTAGCTTGGTAGCGATAGTCGTGAGAAAGAATGTTATTCAATATTACAGAATTATCACTACTACGGAGGTACTTATTAATTTTTTATGCATGAATCCATTAATTTATTTATGCATGATGAAAGGTCAGGAGGATTACTGTTTTATGGGGTACTTGGGTACTCCCTTTGTTTTTTTAAAAATACGGATAATTTCCAAATAACCTTCTGGACAACACTGGACATGCGTTCCCTTTTGAAGAATGGATAGATCGCGAGTCGTGTTTTCTTTTGCATTTCACTACTTTCTGAAACAAAATACTAGTGAAAAGTTGGATAATATGACGAATTGGATTTTTCTCAAAAATTTTAGACAATCCATCATCAGATAACTCTAGGGACCAGCTACCCGTGTTACATGAAAAGATTCCATCCCGTCCTTTGTGTGATGCACAGTACGCGACAACTGGTTTTTGAGTGGTTTCGATGTAACTTTTGGTTGCTGCTTAGTAAGGGATAGTGTTCACAGCGTAAATATTTTTGATTTATGCATTTGATATTCTTAAAGTGTTAAACAAAACGTTTTCAATGATGTATTATTTCGATTTCGTCTGATGAGCTGACGTCCTTCAATGCCTTTTCGAAATTAAAATGACAATATCGGATAAGATGACGAACTGGGTGGAGGATAAAATGACGAATATCTCCATACTAAATCACGAGTCCTTCATCTTACTCGACCGCCACTTAGACCCTTACGATTTAGTTTTATTTTATTTGCGGCATTGTTATTACATGAATAGTATTAGGTTGACACTTTTTTCAACTAATTATTTCAGGGTAGGGTTTTTTAACGAAAAAACTCTCACTTTCTCAACTAAAACTAAATGGTACTCTTTGCATAGTGGCACAAAGTCAGGATGGTACTCAATGCACAGTGGGCAAAATATCTATAATATAAAAGCCGTGAGAAGGCATCTAACGTTTATTCATGTAGTCGTGGCTACGTTCCAAAAGAGATTCAGACCAGACGCAGTGTAATTGGTTTCACACCCGCATCTAGCGCTTTCTTCGTTAGAGTGGCTCGCCCAAAAGGGTTTGGGCAACAGAGGAGGGGTTTCTTAGAATTCGGACAGTGTCAGCTGTCATTACGGTTTTTAAGAGGGGAAGTGAATTTCCCTTATCTCTGAAAGAGAAATTCGAGTGTTCCCGTATTTTGAGGTCTCTCTATTCCAGTGGTCTTAGGAATATTCCTTAACCTTTTTGACACTAAAAAAGGCTCCTTTTACTTAGAGATTTACATTTATCAATTCATCATTTATTTTATTTTGTATATGGTAATGCATTTTTTTCTGTTAGCGGATTTTGCATTATTTTTACTCGGTAAAAACGAAAGTTTGTGCTAATTAATTCTTTAGTTATGTTTTTGATGCTTTTTTATGCTTAAGCACTCTGGCAATCTGCATGAGATTTTCTTCAACAACTTTCGTTAGTAAATTTGTAACAATCAGATCTGAGATATTGTTGGCAAGCTAAAAGCCCGTCTTAAAGGGACACAAATCTTCTAGTATAAAAAAAACGGCAGGCAGATTTGGAGGAGGCCAGCAATGATAGAAGCAATATCTGAAGCCGTTATTAATAATAAAAATGTAATTTCTGCGATTTTTGTAATTGATTTCATTTTTAATGTTTTATTCTAAAATTTCGATTGATAATGTCTCGCTTGCTTGATGCTGTTTCTTTAGTTTGATTATGTTTATTTCGTATTGTGCGTAATTTGCTACTTTCAAGAAATGGTCTCAACAGTTTTAACTAGTTATTTGATAATATATTAGAATAATTAAATTGTTATCTCAGTTCGTCAGCGTGCCCGCACAGTCGGGTAAAATGACGAAAATGACTTCTTTTACTAAAATGAAAATTTTGAATCCCATACTTCAAAATAACAATTCAAAAAAATATCAATTTAAAATAAAGAGTTGCAAGAAGATTTTGCTGAAACAAAAGCCTTTTTGCAACGAATATTAAGGTCAGGAGAAATCACCAAATCTTAAGTTTGCCATCTTACCCGACATTCCCCTACAGATTCCCTTTAATAGCAATAATGACCAGCATATTACAAAAAATTAAATTATTAGAAAGTTTGGTCATAAAAAGAAGAAATTTTACTGCTTACAACTTGAGATACTATTCCATTTAGATAGTCAGAAAAATGTAAGTTTAAAATTACAGTAACAATAATTAGAAAACTTTTAAGAATACACTAAGTATATTTCATTTCTATTAATTCCTTTTCTTATTTAAGACAAAAATTAGTTATAAGGGGGTGCACAGTTGCCCCGTATTCCAAACTGATTTATGGCAACTGGATTCTAGAGTTTGAGGAACTGGGTACAATTAAGTTCCTTCACCTAAACAGGTTTATAACCGTGAGACATGTGAGATGTCTGGTTTACCATTTTTATAAAGGCTGTTATTAATACCTTTTCAGTCATTGAAATAAATTTCCCATAAGGTGTTTATGCTTCTCTTCTTCAGGGTAAGTTTATTCAGTATCCTGTTGTTCAATCTTCAAACCTCAAGTGTTATGTTCCAGCTATAAAGCACTGTTTTTGGGTATTTAATGAAATGTTTTCATGTTATGTAATAAGTTAATTTAAATGGTTTGTTGAAAAATTCTCTTAAAGATTTTTTAAATGGGATAATTTTGATTTAAGAAAATTTAACTTACGTAAATAACAATATGCAATTCATTTCGGGAAACAATTTAATATGTTAAATTTAGAAATTTGTAACATATTTTTTCAATAAATACAAAATTAATTCCCAGTTTACCTAAGTTATAATCAAAAGTAGCCATATTCCTTGCTTCACACACAATTACGCACCTATGAGCTCGAAAACACAATAATTGAAAAAGATTATAAAGATTAACTTACTGCCCCATTAGTAAGCAATTAAAAGGAACAGATATGCATCTAAGGTCTGTATCTTTCTCATTTACATCTACAGTGAAAATATTAAAAATTTTTTTATTAAACCATGAAACCAGAGCTTAGATATTGTTAAATACAAAAAGGCACCAGATAGATACAAAAAGATAAAGTATCTTTGCTTTTTTCTAAATTTTAGAGGAGGGGTGCTCACGTGCCTTGACGAGATGGGGAAGTGGGTACCTTTGATTATATATTTATAAATTAATATTTACGCTTAAACAACTGATGAGTTTCAAAAAGTTTTATATACCAGATAATCAATGGTTTAGTCTGCTGAGCATTTTAAAACATTACAGTACTATAAAAGAAGAAAATTATAGCTAACAAAAACATTCATGCTCAGAGCAAATTTGTGATATTCGCAAAATTCGCTCAGAGCAAATTGTGAAAGTCGGTAAGCACACTTACCCATCTTACCTTCTATATTATGGAAGTTACCTCAGTCCAAATTAAATCCAAGTAAAAGCATTCAGCAAATACAAGTTAATACAATAGAAGTCTATATAAGTGCATTACTTAAACGGACTTCGCATCCGTTTTATAATCCAATCCTGTCGTTCTTTTAACCAGAATAGAATTTCCATGACTTTGACGCATTTCTTGTCAATTTATTGATAACATGTTGTTTGAAATGCAGAAATCTTACACATGTAGAAGTTTTGAGATGTCAAGCAATAAAAATAGGACTTAGGATCAAGTGCTATCACTTTACTTATCACTTCATCCATCAAAAATTTTGATAAACTCCTATCTTGTGGCTGTTTAAAATGCTATCAAATTATCAATACTTTGACAAACTTATTTTCAACTTAGTGATACTAATTCGTCTAAAAAGCAAATATGAGTCCGTTTTAAATTAGAATTCCTTTGTGAAGTTCCGAAATTGTGTTGGAGTTATTTATATTATTTACACAAAATTTCTGTCGACATGCCTACATTTTTTTACTTGCATGTTATCATTATTTTGTGTAAGTTAAATTGCATCGATTTCACAGACATTTTGTCATGGAAGTATTGCAGTGAAGTGTTCCATTTTTGTTAGAATAACAATTTTCTTCCTTGAAAATACGTGGAATTTCTCGCGCTGAATCATCGTTTGTAACAGATATGTTGGAGAAAGTAAAAACTGCGCTCATTGTCTGGCAAGAAGAGCAACGTGTCTTTTGCATCACGTTACATATAAATGTAAAACAAAAATAACCGCAAAGATAAGAAACGTTTCTAAACTTAGGGCAAAGTATCCCTTTTCATGATTATTTTAACATTCCCTCGTTACAGATATTGGATTTTAAACAACTTTTAATCCAAAAGATTAAAGATTGCTAATTGATAATGTTTTCTTATCATCTGACTTACATAAGTGATAACTTTTCTTAACCCTTTCCGGCTAGTGATGCCAAGTGGCATCGTTGAAGTAATTTGCTTTTAATAATCAACAGATGTCATCATTTGCACTGATATTGCATCTACATATTCCTAGATGGCAAGATGACATGGATACAGATGAATAGCGAATGAATAATTTTATTAATCTGGAGGGAAATCAATTAATTTTTTAATTAATCTAGATGAAATGAATATTTTTATGCGTCCTTAATTTCTAAATTTTTTAGCAATATTTGAAATCCATATGTAGAGAAATTTTTCTAATGATGCTTCAAGAAAATAAACGATATATTTCGTAAGGACCGTAAGAATCGTGTTTTATCATTCTTGTTAACCGATACTGAGTTACACAATTTTTAATAAATGCAAGGAGTAGTTTTGATTTCATTGACTTATTTAAGTTTCGGTGTACATGGTGAAGGAAATAAATATGTTTTCTGTCCTTAAATCAACTAAAACTTTTTTCATCTGCCTTCTGGGATTGAGCATAATTAATGTAGATTTTATAGATTTTTTATAGATGTATTGTTTATTTCTACTAATGTTTTGTTTTTAGATTAAGGCTTTTTTCAGCATTTGATTAAATTGCACAACATATGATATATTATGACTAACCAAAAAAATTGCAAAATCCCTATAAACACAGTGAGTCCAATTTATCAGGTACACATGCTTATTCCCGTCCCATTAAGCAAGAACATTATTTCTAACAAAATGTCGGGATACAAAATCTCATGTGATCGGATCAACTGCCAGGATTGAGTGAATAGTTAATACGGATATTTGGGGAAATTTAATTAATTATGGCAATAGACTGTTTTGCAGTACTGTGAGCGCCATAATGCTTTTAAGCCTACTTCTCTTTTCCATCCTCCATTACTTTATTTATCTTTAATATATTTCTATCCCCTTTAGATTTGAGCAACTTTAAATCTGCTAAAATTATTTTGTGGAGACATTGGCGGTTCGTCCATTACGACTGCAGAGCAACAGCTACCTGCAATTAGTTCAAAAATTTATTTATTTGCTTTGGTAACAATTACCAACATTTCTTCACCAAGATTCCTATGATTTCATCGAACATCATATAACTGCACTTTATGCGAAATGACATCGCTTCTTCACGTCGAAAGAGAGCTTAGAATAGTTTCTCGCCTACTGCACGGAATCGTTTGAAAGATCATTAAGGAGTTTGTCCAAATCATACTTTTTTCGAGCACTATGATCCCTACCTTGGGCCCCTTTTAGGAAAAGAGCGATAAGCTGTATTAAGAGCTCAAGAACTGCAAAATCAATATAGTTAGAATTCAGTTTAATAAAACAAATGCAGAAATTAAACGCTCTTATATTAACAAAATCTGTAGCAAGATTGACGCTGGAAATCCTGATTACAAATTATGGACATTAACCAGTCCCCATAGCAAAGAACAGCCTCAAACAAAGTTTTGTAACCATATTCTGATTTTGAATAGGCAATCCTCTTGTGATGTCGAACCGCTTCTGTTATCTTAGATGTCTACTACCCGAGAATAAGAAGGCTGACCTTCTATGAAGATGACACCCTTGCAATAAACACGCCGAAATGACAATTTATAAATGCCACATTTTTAGCGCAGGTGATTCGATCTTCGGAGAATGGTAATATACGATAAAAGTCACAACTTCTTCAAACACATCGCAGAGGAGTGGAAATCCTCTCCCAAAATGTGGCCTCCACTCCAGACGTCCTGCAGCAAGTTTACCACTTATTTCAAGTCCCCGCTAAAATCTTCCTTATTGTTTCACTGAAAGAGCTAGCTAGCTAAAGGTCCGAATGAAGTACAGTTGTGTCAGGAATGAGAGTCGTTTCTGTCTCAGTGCTAGTGATGGCGAGTGGCTGATAAATATGGGACTCCTTGAAAGGCTTTTCCTGAGCATAGTGACATAGTAGGGAATTGTCTGGCATCATGGTTTTGGGAGCAGAGATTTATTGTACGAAAGCATTACCTCACTTGGTGTTATCTCGGTTCCAACACAAAGATGCTATATCCCATGCAACAACTACAATTTGACAGCCGATAGAGACGATAATACTTTAACGTGGCCGCCCCTATCTCTATATCTGTCACCAGTTGATCATTTATGAAGAATGAATTCGCAGGCTGATTCATTCCTACAACGACTATTTGTACTCTTAGTGATGTGTAGCAATATCTTTCCTGATAAGTGATATCCAACTCTTGTTCAATTGGATGAAGGCACGTATTCATGTCTGCATCCGACAGTACAAGTATCGGAATTGGAGAACTTGGAACCAAGTCTATCATACTTTAAATGCCCCTACTAATGTATTGTTTTACAAATGCTCTTGAAATTGTAAGCACTTTAATACTGCATAGCAATAAATATGTTGCATTATTTTCGCCGACATGATGGAATTTCTTCCTGGTGTTGGGATTTTATTTTCCACTATATATTATATGATATGATGCACTATGTAAAATCAATTCCAGGAATTTGGAGTATTTTTCAATGCATTTAAATTTCGGCATTTCTGAAGAAATCAAAATTAAAGACCGTAATGTTTAGTTTTAACTATTGGCAACTTAAAGTTTTGTAAGGAAAGAGTCTCGCTCTAAAAATAGAAAACGTATTTTAAGCTGATTTGAAAACTATGTTTAAACACATTTGTTTAAATTTAACTCAAAGATAAATTTCATTAAATCTTTTTCAATAGGTATGTGCAAGTAAATTGTCGAGGTTTTCACTTGCATACTGAATTTCCCTTTATTATCTGTAGCACTGTTTAAGGTATCCGACTGGTTTAAAATCGTCGTTTTTGATGAAATTATCAAAAACATTTTTATGACTTAATTTTGTAGCCTGTTTAATCAGCTTTCTAAAACTGTCTCCCTTTTTACTCTACGTGATTTACAAATGGAGTTACAGCTGTTTTATTACCGAACTGTAAGCATTATTTTATGTTGCATAAAAACATTAAATGCGTTTTCTGAGAAATGATATCTTTGAGGAAAACTGTCGACCGAAACAATGATTTCTCAAAAGGTTATTCAAGTATTGATATGAAATTTTCTGAGATTGTTTTCTGTAACATGCTTGATGTTTTCCTCTAAAAACTAAGGTCAATTTTAAAATCAAGTATTATTTTTAAGTGCTTAAATAAAAAAGAAAAGCATTCTTTATGAAAAATTGCCAGTTCAGTAACTATGTTCATCTATATCTCAAAACTATATTGAAGTACAGGAAAGATTTTAGAGCATAACGTAGATAACTGTCATAAAAATGTACTCCTAAAAGGATTTATGTATATTTAGAATATAATTTTTTCTATGGCTGTTAGCGTAAGGCAAATATTTTAGTCATTTTTCTTCAAATTTCTCAGTTTATTTAAAAAATATTATTTTGAAAGCCAAAGCCTAATTTTACAATATTTTCAAAGTTTTAAAACATATGCAGTTGAAAAGTAACATTAAAAATATATATAAGTTATTTTTCAAAAAAAATGTCTCCGAACACAGTCGGATACTTTAAGGTAAAATTATTTAAGAAAAATTTCTTACCATTTAAAATCTTCATATCTCACGTTGTAAGTCAAAACTTAACTCTTAAAACTAGTTTCATAAAATCAAAAATGAAATAAAGGAAACACTGAGTAAGCATATTATAAACGAGATATGTTTCAGATTAAAAATATTGAAACTAAAGATATGTCTTTACGGAAATACAAAAGTTAGTGGTCATATAATTAACATGCCTGCCACCTCCTCTTTTCTAAAGAAGTACAAAAAATAATAATTCACATTTCTTTGTCATCCAGAATTCTCTTATTTTATAGATATTTTCCATAGACGAAAGTCTCGCCGTTGATGTAATTTTATACTAAGACAGTGATTCTTGTTTAAAAAATAAAAAGTTCAAGTTTCCTTCAATCTTTTATTTTTTAATTGAGATTGTAAAATTTGTAAAATTGTAAACATGTAAAATTTGAGAAATGAATAAATATTACAACTTTCTCACATTTCTACAGATAGCTTGCTTTCTGCAGGTAGTAACTGTCTGTAGACATTAAACAGATTCACGTGTGTTGTGGTTATCAACAGGACGCGTGACTTACTGTCCATTTCCAATAAATAGACATTTTTAGCAAGGCATGAGCTTTGCTCGTCTCTCTTTGGTCTAGGTTATGTCGAAATTTGAAGAATGAAAACATAATGTCGGTGAAATTTCCGCAAATGACAGCTAAAGTGAAAGTATTTACATTTGATAACGCTCCAGTTCACGAAAAAATAAATGGCAATACATAAACAAAATGCTTACTTAAAAAGTTACAATGAAAACGGACTTTTAAAAAGATGCATAATAAATTTGAATAATGTATTCAGAACATTTACATTCTATGCATGCGCAGCATTATTAGTGCATCTCAATCTGATCTTGATCAATCTTTTCTTTTTATCAAAACTGCTTTCATCTGCGGAAAAGGAGAATATATAAAGTGAGGTGATGGTTATAGAATTCAACATTTTACCAAAATTTATTAGCTTGAGATTCATCTTATTAAAGCCATCTTCGGTTTTTCACGGGAAACTTTTGACTGTGATATAAACCATTTGAATTCTTGCTGCAAGTAGATTATTACATCAAAGATAAAGAGATAACGGGTATATGTTTCTGATTTTTTCGTCTTATCAACGTTTCTTAAGTGCTTTCTGAATTAAGTATTAGTTTCATCTCTGAGCAAGAGTATTTCCTGCAACCTCTGTTTCATTAACGGAAGAATGGGAGCGAAAGTAGTAATTTATTTCATTTTGTTATCCCTGGTGAGTTGGATGGTAGAAATGACTCCCATTTCTATGAGTGAGGACTTGGAGATCTCTGGAAATACGTTAAATGATATCGAGGACTTGTTTTTCATAAGTGAAAAAGAAGAAGAATCTTTTGAAAAAGATGCTTTGAACAATGCTGTCATTGAGAAAGTGAAAGCTCGCATTTTGAATCGACTGAATCTCAAAGAGCCACCGAAATCCCATCCACCGATTCCTGCATTACAAAGGTTTGATCAGAAAAATAATTCGTGGAGCAATGCTGCCAATTCATCGACAAACAGCAACGCGAAAAGCGAATTTCTAAAATCGGAAATTGGTAAGGTTTATTTTTTAAATGTAATTATTTTTCGTAATTTTTAATTTATTGTTGAATTTAATGTAATTATTTTTCCTAATTTGTCATTTGTTTTCTTTTATAATTATTCAACTTCGAAATTAATTGAAAATTTCAGCATGCATTGCCAGGTATGAGGAAACATTTTTCTCTAAAATGCCTCATTAAATTTCGGCCTTTGGGCAAAAGCCCTCACGAGCAGAATTTTAAGGGTAATTGTTCTGTAATTATTATTATATTACAGACAATTATATTATTTCAATGCAAACTGTAAAGAATTGATAAGGCCGCATAAGAAACTCAAGAAGGCCGCATGTGGCTTTAAGACAACAGGTTCCCCATCCCTGCTGTACACTATGGTGTAATACATAGTTTAATCTCAAGAATTTCACTTTTCATAAAATTAATTTCCAATAATGCAATAATTAATTAATTGAATAATAAACTTGTTATATTTTTGACTTAGAGTAAAAAACTATTTTAGCAAAAAAATTTTAAGTAAACAATTGAATTTTTAATTAATTAATTAAAAATGTGAGCTCAAAAATATTTTTTTGAAATGATTTTTACAGATTTGGACAACTTCTGCTAAAAATGTCTACATAGTAGGACTGATTGATAAAAATTGGCTTTTAAATATTTTAGATCAAATTTTAAAATTTAAAAATGGAAAATGGATGAAATTTATATGAAAATAACTTCGAAAGAATACAAGTATATTAAAGCAGTTTATTTCTCACGATTCAAGTACTATCTGAAGTTTAATTTGTAATTAATAAAGATAATTGGCTGATCTCTAACATAACTCTATAGAAGTGTATCTACAACCAGAGATTAAAGTTGGAATAAAATACAAATATAATATATTTGATGCTTTATATGATGCATGTATCATTAAATCCAAAACCTGACATAAACACATTTGAAAATTTTATATGAAAGAATGCAGATGAATTAGTTCTCAGAACAATATTGTATCAGTAAAAATATTGTCAACTTATCAACTTTGAATTTTCCTGTCATGTCTCAGAAAGACTGTGCAGGAAGAGGTTTGATGACATAGGGTATGAAAACCGTTGGAATAAATTACCTTCGTTTTATTGATGTTATGTTTCACAATTATTGTCATCATATCTATAAACTTTTTCATACATTCATAGTTAACATTTCTTAATTAGAGGAAATATTTGCAATACGCTTATATATAACACGTTTATATAACATGTTTACTTAGATATTGCAAACATCGAATAGTGTAAAATATTTTTAATGAATGAAACCTTTTACAATCCTTTAAAATTGCACTCAAAGGCATCCTGGATACTACTCTACTATCAACTGTTGCTAAACTATATCTGGCTAATAACATAAGGAGATAATTTATCGAATTTTGCTTGTTTTATTATTTATCGTTTGGATGTCACAGTTTTGATGATCCTGCTGTTTTAATCGAAAGTAAAAAGATTACTTAAGCTAAGCGTAAAATCTTTTAAGAATGGATTGACTATACTGTAGATTGACTGCTCACAGAAGCATTTCATCATCATACTATCAACTGTTGATTAAATACATCATTAATGGCTTATATCGATAAGGGTTTGGCTGTTTTTTAAATGATTCAGCGAAGGTTGTACTTTTGATTCATTCGCTTGTTAATTCACAATTTCTGGTGAATGAATTATCTTCGATCGCGCACTTCATAACATTTGATAGTATAATGCAAATTGAATATATAGTTTGTTTTATGAACTTGTATTACGTTACCATAGGAAAGTAATATTCATTATAATTAATGTCATGAACTCCCAATAATGAATTCAACCCATCACATCCGATGATATTAATTACTATTTAATTCCGGCAGAGGAAGTATCATTGGAATCAAATGGTTTTTAGAAGTAAATTTCTCGGAAGATACATAGCTACTTAGAAAAAATTGGTTTTATATTAATGTCGATAGAAAAAGAAAACAAAACTTATATTTAAAATTTTTCCAATGCAATTTCAGTTACCAGAAAATTTCTGCACCAACGCATTGTTTAAATTCACAAATTTAATGTATTAGTGATTGTCATTCCAGATATGACTCCTGAATATCAAAATAAATTGTAAAAAAGTCATATAATCAGACATAAACATGTTTCTACTAATTTGTCATTTCACTCATTAGCATTAGAGATAATGAGAAGTAATTTTTAAGACAATCTAGAGATAACCTTTAAAACAGATAAGACTAATTTTTAGGCTCTTCCCTAAGTTTTTAATTTGAATGCACTGAAAGGTATAACACTTTCCAAAGCTAAATAGAATTAATGCATTACTACGGTGACGTGTCCTATGAGCGCTGGGACGAAAGTACTTCCTTCCTTTGAAAGTTTGCGCGAACTTGTTGCCCAGCGGCAAGATGCACGGGTTTATTTCCTACTCAGATAAGAAAGTGATGATTAACTCGCTATGTTTCTATTAGGCTAAAAGTCAGTTTTTATGGATAAGATAAGTACAATCTTAATGAGTAAAAAAATATCGAAATTTTCATACTCTAAATTATTTTTTCCTTTCATTGTGTTGTATATGTTGTGATCTCGCCAAACAGTGAATAAAACTGCAAGAAGTTTATTTGATTACCTGAAATAACTTATAACACCTATTAAAGATCTCAGGACTGAAATATAGCCAATTCGTTTTATTATAGTTTGGAAATATAGGTTTTCGAACATCATTCAAAAATGTGGATTAAAGCATTTAAGCATCAGCTTTATTTTTAAAATGATTCATTGGTTGAGAGAACTCATATGACTGTCTATTTTTCAGTTTTTTAGAAGATTAAAGTAATATAGCCTCTATAATTTATTTTAAGCTTGCTTAGTTTGACTAGCTTCTTTTTTCGCTTGAAAAGTGTCGGAATCGATTAAGATAAACCCTAAAAATGTAATTAAAGATTATTTGCTCCAAATGTCTTCATATGTAATCATAAATAACTCCAATACAGCATTACATAGCATGTTTATATCGTTTGCTTTCATTTATGCGCATTCAAAATAAGATCATAAGATTAAAAAGAAGCGAAATTATTTTGGGAAGGAAATATTTGCAATTAAAGTTTACTGATAAGAACGAATGTAAATGCTTCTTTCATTACATTTTTTCGGCTTTCTACATGACTTTGTAATTAATTTTTTAATTGTACATGAGTTTTTAGCTATAAAAATAACTAGCTTATGAAAATGTACAGCACAGGCATATGTTAATTAGGAGTTACGTGGAAAATTCCGTACAATTACTATATGACTAATGGAATATCAAAAAGAGCAAATTGAAACTTAATTTAAGTTATTTGTTGCACTTATTTATTTATTTGTTTACACCCTTAAAAAAGAGTGTTGATAAATACAAGCTTTGTTATTACAAGAGCGATTATTGGGTGTTGCATTAGCCTTATTGATTATTGAAGCGAAAATATTATTATTTGAATTATTCTTTTTCTAAGACATTTTCTAATTAATTTTCCTTTTACATCAAAAAAGTGGGATAGTCATAGGTATCAGGAAAAGGCCTGAATCAAAAGTTGGTATTTTTAAAAATTATTAATATAATTTATCTACTTGAAAATATTTCTATTTTCTAAAAATATTTTGTTTTACAGTTTAACCAAAAATTTAAGTTTAATGTTAACTTTAGAAATAATGAGTGGTAGTTATGAAACATAAAAGCCCAGACATATTTTCTTTAGTTTTGTTTGGAGGTTTAAGTAAGTCTGAAATAAAATGAGGATTGAGGATGACTTTGGCTTATAAGAAAATTTTATTATCAATATCCATAGATTAATTGTTCATGTAAAAGGGACTAGTCAAAGAAAGGCCTATATTTTAAATATGTTTTTGTCTTGTGATAGATACGAATATAAAATTACTGGGATTATAATGTTAATACAGGTTTTATTTTGAAATCTGCTCAGATCACAGAAAGGAATAAAATATTAATAAATCATTAAATCACCATCATTACTTAAACATTCATTAAAAACTGACATTAACTGATATATTAAAGGTTTCAGAAAATGAGATTAACGAAAAAATAAGAAATAAGCCAATTCAGCACATTCAAATTAGCTCGCACTACAGTGAGCAAATCTAAATATAATTTATTCAGTTTTTTTTTCTCCCTTATATGAGAAAAATGATCTATTAATCAAGATTCACTTTTCCGAGAATCATTGATTTAAATAAAGATTTCATTATCATTCATTCGCGAAATTTAGAAACTTGAGTTCTAATTTATAGGAAAATTGGAAATCAGTTGTTTGCTCACGAATACGTTAACTGATTCAAATTACTTAAGTTTCACCTGATAATAAATTTATCAAGAGTATGCTGACTTTAATCTCAACTGCTTTCACTAAATGAGCGGTATTTGGTAATGATTACAAAAGGTATTGACATTCTTAGCACGTTTATTTAATAAAACTTTCAAAGAATCATAAGAATATAGTTTCAATTGAATCCTTTTATTGAATAATTTATTTGAGATACAACAGATAAAAATTTTCCGCTTTATACATTCACAGAATCACCTTATCACTTTGAGCTTTTAGCTATGATTATTTATCATTGTTCTAAATGCTAATGTAATTTTTCAAGTACATAGGAGTAATATCTCGACTTCAAAATAGAGACGCAATTCTAGTGTACGTCAAATCTGTCATTGGCCCTAATGTTGGTGTGGTGTGGAAGTTTGGAGAGACGGATGTCAGCTCCGATGAAGTCCTCATCATCTGACCGCCGCGCCGCAAAAATTATACCCAAAAACATACTTCACGTAGCTTCAATACGAGGCGTAACTTTTATATACTAACGGACAAGTATATGTGTATGTTATGAAGTCGGTTCAACATTATATGCTACGATCTATTTATTATAATGTTGGCCAAAAACTTGTCCATGTAAGGAAATAATAGTTCACATTAGATTACTTTTCCATCTGCAAACGTGTACGTTTACAAACACGAATCCGAATATTTATTTCAATTTTTTTAAATAATTGCCTGTATAGTGAAATTTCTGAGATTAAGAATCTTGTTATCTTATGAACTATCCTAAACGAGCTTTGAATGATTTTCTCCCTAAAAAGCATTAATTTTTACTGAGGATTCGTTTTTAAGTTGACCTTGAACCGACGAACTGCTAACCAGTAGCAACAACATTTCATCTTATTTCGCATACGTTTTCCTTCTGGAATGCATTAAATTTTCATCAGCAAACTGTTACTTATCTTAACATATTAGTTTTCTATTGATGAAATTCAGATTAATTTTACAATATAAAAGAGTAGATCTATAATCTGTCAAGCGATTAATAAAGTGATTTTGACATTTTCTTAAGGTCCAGAATTTTCAGCTATCGTTCTTAGGTACTTCTAAAATAAGTTATCATGCTTTGAATTCGATAAATATTTCAACTAAAGTACATTTAATTTGCTCCTTTTTAACTTCTTCTTTTGACATTCCAAGCAAATACACATTATAGGTATTTTAATAAATGTCAGTAGCAATTCATATTTAAAAGTATGAAAAACAGAATAATGAGAAATCATGTATTTTCAGCGGCAACCGGTGTTACTTGGATTTTACTTTCATAATTACTCGTTGATTTTTTTTATGAAGAAGTCATTAACATGAGTGTTAAGAAGCCTCAACTTTAGAAAATGAAATTCATTCCTTGGAATTATGTTTTGTGTCGCAATCCTTTGTGCAACATTAAGGATACTTTAACACAACAGGGAATCGAAATACGTGTGAGTTATAAACGAACTGCGAAGCATAACATTATAAGAATTTTCATTATTCAGGGGATATTTACTTTATTTTGGAATTTGACAATAAATGAAATTTTGACACTTATAAATCTTTAACTGAGAAGAAATTGATAATATTTTAAAGTATTTCATTTATCTGTTGATATCATTTCCACGGCTTTATGCATTCAATAAATGGATGTGCGAAGTATTCGGCAAGAGCATATTACAGAAATATTCCTAAATATTGCTGTATTTAAGCTGTTATAGTAGCTGAAACTAAGTTATTTCTCCTAAACAGCTTGCAATAGAATAAACTGTGTTTGTTGTTTTTTTCAAATATTTCTATTCAAATTCTTTGAATTTGTGCATCTATGACTAAAAATTATCTATTTTTTATCTTTCCAGTTCCTAATACCTGTTTCCATCAAATTGGACCTCAGTGTTTACGATTCCAGATTCAAATACCTCAACACATATTAAACGTGAACAGTTCTTCTGCGGAATTATGGCTTTACAAGAAAGAGGGAGTAACGGAATATACTATTACTCATATAATTGATGATCCACTTCACATCTCTCTCCAGAAAGAGTTCTTCAGTGTGTTAAATCAAACGAAGTCTGCTGGTTGGACAAGATTAGATGTAACTGCATTAATGAGTAAAATTAGAGCAAACGTTTTGGATCTGGAAGTTTTCTCAAACTCAGTAGATGTACCATTAGAATTTGGAAACGATAAAAATCCCTTGTTGGTAGTGATCTCTAATTCCGTTGAAGAAAACAGAAGATCAAAAAGACATGCTGCTGTCGATTGTGAAGTTGAAAGTTCCTCCTGCTGTAGAAAAGTGCTTTACGTTTCTTTTAAAGATATAGGTTGGGACAACTGGATTGTTCAACCTGAAGGATACAACGCAAATGCTTGCAAAGGATCTTGTAAAAACAGATTAGACTTAACAGATAGACATCATACTCATGTAATACTGAGGCTTATTTCAAAATCTGGAAATAACTATTCCGATATAAATGACACTATAAATTGCTCTCCTAAGGCATATAGTCCACTGTCAATTATTTATACAGATGATAAAGGATTAAAAGTCATTACAAATCTCCCTGACATGTCTGTATCAGAATGCGCATGTTCTTAAGTTTCTTTAAATTTTCAGAAAGAAAAGCCAGGTACCTTAGAATATTGAATTACAGATGGATTTTGTAATGAAGGATAAAAGTTATGAGAGGCGAGTTGTCTAATCAGCACAAATCTGATGAGACAGATGTAATCTTTATTCTCTTTACATATCCAAGTTTGCAAATATAACGCATTTTTTGTGATGTAAATGATTGCTTAATTCATGTGTAGTGTTGTTGCTATGGTCGAAACTTTTTATTGATTATTCAACAGCAAAGACTTTTTTCTGAAGGTGACATACTTTCAACTATGCATCAGCTACTAATTGATGCTTATGCATAATATTTTTTTCCTTCCTGTATTATTGGCTCTCGAACTCAAAACAGTAGATTGTGTTTATTGTGTCCCTCGATATATTAGCCTTCTTCGCCTAATAGATGAATACAGACCCTTTCGGAATTTCTTAAATGCGTTGTTTAACCCCTTAACCGGTCAATTTTTTTACCGGAAGCGATCACAAAAAAGGCATGTTTTTTGTTGCATAAATTCATTCTTCTGATATTCGGTTGTTTTCTTATTAAAAACACCCCTCAACGATAGACCCGAATAGAGAGCCTTTCAGGAACATGGACAAGCTACGCCATCCGTTGAAAATTTTTTATTGTGTTGTTACGCGAATTAAAAATTAATGGCAAACCGGAAAAGAAAAGGATAAAATATCGATGCCCGTACATCGTACGGTCAAACCGGTTAAAGGGTTAAAATCAATCAGCTTAAAAACTAGTTAAAATTTCCTTCCCGATAATGACTTATCTAGATTTATTCGTTAAGGAAAAAATAAACTAATCGTCCGATTCTCAATATTGATGATGAAATCGTCTGAAGTTCACTTACGCACAATCTTCCCACACTGAAAATGGAAACGGATTAACATTTTTTTTTTTCAAGCGAGGAAATTATACATATTTCAAAACTTCACAGCGAGATAGTTTCCAGAATAAACAGTTGAAATATTATGTTTTAAATAACAAATAATAACAGAACAGAAAATGAGCTGTCGCAGCTAAATTAAACTGAAATGTTTATTCAAAAAAGTTACAAATATGGTTGATATACCAACATTTCGATAGTTATCGTTTAATGCTCATTCTCTTAAGGTCTCTGTACGACAATCTACTGCATTTCAAAAGCCAATGACAGGAAAAGCCTACTCTTATTGATACTCATACGAATCCCACCTATTACCTGTATCTAAAAGTGTTTGTATATGTACTGTGATAAAATACTTATTTACTTATTCGTTTTAAAGTTGATGAAATCCACCTACATTTGTTACTTCAAGTATATTATGTACCTGTGTGTTTGTATATTTAAATTGTCCTAGTCCTGATCATGAATTTTTAACTATATATCTTTTTTACAACTTCCATCACTTTCTGTTAAATATTTCACAACAGTTAATGATTTAAGGTATAGTTTGTTTTAGAATCGAAATTTCATTTGTATATCTTTTCGTTTAAATTCGACCATTTTTATGAAATTTCTCCTTGAAGAACACCCTGTGAATAATGAAAATTCTATCTTTGTTTAAGATATAAATAACAGTATTTGTAAAACCACAAAATTTAAAGAAAACTCCAGTATTACGCAATTGAAATATGAATTGAATATATAACTATTAATAAATATGAAAATATTTAAGTGTTATGTTTAATAATTGTAAATTATTTTTATTGATATCTTACTAAAAATGTTATTCTATGTAGGATTTAAAATACTGTGTAAATCAAATCACAAAATGGAACTGACCATGCCTGTAAATAAAACGTCTTCATTCATTGTAAACTGCGTTATTTATTACTACTCATTTTATTGATTAAAGATTTGATTCATTAATAAGTGAAAACTCATTTCTAGAGTAAAATAAACTCTTGAATAAATTTTTTTCTGTCTACTGGCAAAATGTTGTAGTCATATACAGACTACTAAAATGTGTTATTACATTTTAAATCTGTTTTAAGCCCATTTAAATAAAAATGCATGTTTTATGCATTTTATATATGTAAAATTTCAGCCTTATTAATCGATATAAGAATTAACATTTGCAGAGCCTAAATTATTTGATATCATAAATAAATATTATGTTCATTTAAGGAGTATAACAAAAAGAATGAAGTTAATTCGACTTTATGAAAACTAAGCTGCAGTAATCTTGCAACTTTTTATGCTAAACTTATAAACACATTTTTTTTGCTTACGAGAGAAGGAGAATAAAGCATGAATACCCATGCATAGTAATAATAATAAAATTTGAAGCAGTTGTGTCCAGTGGATTATGTTTTAAGCTTTTAAATCCTCAAACTCCACTGCATTAATTCTCTTTGCATCGTTTTTTTATATACAGCAACTTTGCATTGAAATGAAAAAAAAACCACTTCAATGCAGTTATTTAATTAAAACAACAAAGAATTGCTTTCTGATATCGTTATGCATGCACCACTCGCTACTTGTCGCAGTTTTGGTAATGCTTGTAAATCCACAAACTTTTATTTAAAAAAAGTAAGATGACAAGACGATGTGGCTTTTTTGTACTCGAAACAGCATCCAACAACAGGGATTCGGGCAGAAGAAGAACTTCACAAAATGTTGATAAATTTGGCAAACGTAGAATTTACAATAAATACAGATAGAATGCATGAAGAGACCACAAAATTCAATTAACCAATCCTTATAAAGAGAATAATAAACAGTTCCCACTATTAAAGTCATTGGCAAACGACTGGAGCATCTCCTGTCATAGTCTCGAAAGACACCTCTTGGATATTCAGACCCTCTCAGGGGCTCACCTTCTCTAGGTGAGTACAGGTGTACCGATTCTGAGGTACCCGGGGATATATTCCTCCTTCTAATCTATCCTGCCCTCGTCTTCTCTTTGCTTTCTTCCTTTCCTCCTTCTCCAGAGAGGGGATTCTCCATTCAAAAGAATGTATTCATGCAATTTTAATGTATATAAAAAAGGAATTATTAAAAACAAATTCAATAAAAAAGAGGAAATAAGTCTTAACATAAATGTGTAGAAAGCAAAATAATATTGCAGTCTTGCATCTAATCTGTTTCTATATAAAATATTCACTACGAAACATTCATCATGTTAAATTAATACTTGAATAAAAATAATAAAATCAGATGTTTTCTTCAGAACCTGATAATTTGTTTGAGCGAAAAACAATATATATACGTCGTTGGGTTAATAATTGGTATGGAAAGAAAGAATTCCATGAAATTTAACAGCATATTGTGCTTACAATTTTAAAAAATATATCAAAGGAGTAAGATTGCTTAATTGTCTATTTGGTTTTGTTACACAATCAACGTTTGAAGGCGTGGGATCTTCAAAAGACAAAATTTCCAGGAAAACTCTATAGAGTAGTAACTGGAGCAAAAGATTTACGGTGGTCGGGATTGCAAATCCTTTTAGTTACGGAAGAAACAAAATTTAGCTGATTTTCACAAATATATGAATTCTTTATATCTATTACCAAATCGCATTTTAACGTTTTGCTACATGTTGTAACAAAACACTTGTACAATCTAAAGTAAGCACAGAAGAAAGTGAAAAATGTGTTTCTTTAGCAACTAGAGAAGAAATTTTTCTTGGATTAAGTGCCGCAAAAAGAAAAAGAAAGAAAGAAATCTTTCTCGAAAAATAATCTCTACTTTCTCCGTTCACAGATCAGAAAATAATGCTTGTTCTCATCAACTCTTTTGCTTTTTTGTAACTAGAAAAGATGTAAGACGTTTCGTAACTGAAAAGAACTGTATGAGACTTACTCATTTTGTGTCTTGTCAACCTCTATGATTTGTAAGTGCCAAAAGATGTGAGGAAGTTGCAACAGTCTTAAATAGGAAGTGATTTGACAATAATTTCTTATATAAATGTTAAGAATACAATTCGTTTCAATTTTTTTTCCCGTTTTACTTTTTAATGTATGATATACTTGTGAGATATTATGACCATCACATTTTGTATTCATTTCATTCTTTGTAGGACGATTGCGAAGGAAGTCAAGAGTGACAAATTTTAATTTTAACTAGTTTTTTTTTGGTGAGTATAAATTAATACTTTAAAATTTCGTGTTTTATTTCCATTGATTCATATCTTAATGTAATTACTTTAATATTATCTCTGCTGAGCTTATTTAAAACTAGCCGCCTTTGGCGACCAGCTGGTTCGCCCATATTAGAGCTTATAACTTAAAATAATTCAGTTATATAAAAAAATGCAACATGTGCATGATTTTTGAAATAGTTGTTATTGTTTATTTAGTGTTAATAATTGTAAATAAAGTTATTTATCAGACGAAGTTATTTTCGCTTTGAATTTTTTTAACGTAATAAACTGTCATTTTTTAAAAAAAAAAACCATCTGAAAACTCAAACAAATGACTAAGGTAGGTGAGCCAAAGATGTCCATAGTTAAGCTTTGAGGATTTTTCAAAATTTTCTGGTTGGGGGGGTGTGGCTGAATTTTTTTTTGTAAAATTTTACACTTATCTTTAACATATATCAAGTATACTTTTCTTTGTAAAATAAAATTTAATTATTTTTATAATACGATTTCAAAATTGTAGCTGATGGTCCACCTTTGCGGCATAGTGTTCCAAAGGTGGCCCATATATTGAAATCACTTTTGAAATGTGAAAAAATTCACGGAAAACTATTTTTACGTCTAGAAGAGTATTATAATGTTCAATACTTAATGTTTATACTTGTAACAATTACTAGCCCAAGAATTAACAAATGTTTCTTTTAGATTTCGTGAGATTTTTCTGATATACAAATAAAAATATAACAACCAGTCATTAATTAAATACAAAAGATAACTTTTATTGTTATAAATGTAATAATAAATGGTAATAAGTTCAGATATTTAAGTAGAAATTTTGAAAATTCCCCTTACTACATTGGTTTTCATATTTGTTTCCTATTGTGGACCGACACCCGAGCCACTTTGCGAACATGCATATGGTCGCCATTTGTACGACTTAAAACTATTATTATAATAAATTTATTAGAATTGAAGTAATTGTGGTTAAATAGAAAGAAATAAGCTTTTACAAAACGTAGCATAACTCAGAGTTCTAAGAATTTAAACACATGTAAATTAAAATATCTTCTTACCTGGAAATTAGAACGACTGCTCCTCAAAAGTGAAATCACTACATACCATGGAGGCCGATCAAGGTGATCTCTTCAAATTCAGCCACGTGCATTGCAGATACATGCTTTACAATGCAATAGCACCACGTTGTAATTAAAGATGAAATTAATTCTACTTTTGGAGGGTGGGCTACCTTACGAACACTGGCCACCTTTGGCTCACCTACCTTATTATGAATTAAGTAAAATGTCATAAAAATGAATTTTTTGTTTATTTCTTTAGATAAAACAATTAGTTCCAAAATCCAAAATGAAATAGAGTTTAGTTTAGTTTAGTTATATTAACGTCCCGTTTTGAAGCAACACGAGGGCTATTTTGGGACGGACCTCGTAATTTTGAACCTCGGTCAGATGACGAGGACGACACCTGAGCTGGCACCCCCCTCTCCAAACTTCCACGCCACACCAACGGGAGGACGTTTGACCACTACGTATGATTTAGCGTGCAACAGGCCCCATACACGGCGGATCTTCAGTGGAATCGGGTTTCGAGCCTGGAACCCTCCGGCCCCAAAGCCGAGACCCTACCACTAGGCCTCCGCGGCCCCAAAATGAAATAGAGATGCATCCAATGCGAAATAGTAAAAAGATATCATCTTTAGATGTATAAATTCAAAGTTCTAAGTTTCCAGTTCGTAAATGAAATTTCAGAGAACAGTAAATGAATGCAATTTTTAGATGCTTATGCTCAAATATTAATTTGAAATTGTTGTTACAATTTGAAACTCCCTTTAAATTTGATAAAATGGTATAAGAATGGTATAAGTCCTTAAAACATCATCAATCACATGCAATCTGAAAACATTGTAAATTTATGTACAAAAACATTTAAAACAGTGGAAAGCTATTTCAATTCTTCTTAAATTTGGTGTTTCATTATCTGTTTCAGTCTGATTGTGGTATTCAAATTGAGTTTGTTGGCGAATTGGTGAAGTATGCATAATTTGAAACAGAAATAAAAGTGTGATAAAATTCCGCAAAAAAAGTCGCATAGCATTAAGTTTAATATCAGAGGAAAGGTCGCTTTTCACATTTCAAAAGGAAATAGAAGTGGTTTACGCATAAAATGAGTTTGAAATGTCTGAAAATTGTAAAAAATCAACATTTATCTTAATATAATCAATTAAAAAATAGTTTAAAATTTAAATGGGAAAAATTTTCGTGGTAGTGAACTATGAATCTTTTTGCTAAAGCCAACCACGGCACACCCCGCCTCCTACCCCGGGTACAGCGAATTGCTTCCACGACATCTCGTAGAAGGGGGAAAAAAGGGGACAAACTATCTACCCTCCTAGAGGAAACAACTATTCGTGACCTTGTCCGCGAGTGTTGTTATCCATTCAGTGACATTCACTGATTTTAGAGCAACAGATAATGCTTTCAAAAAGATTTTAAAATTCGCTGAAATAATATACAGAATTGAAACTAACAACATTTGAAAGGTGAAAATTCGTACTTTAAAACTGTATAAAAATAATTTTCGTGCGTTAATTACTTCGGAAGTAATTCACGAATAAATGGCCGCAAACGGCCAAAATTTGCTTAATTTTTAAATAATTAAAATTTGAATAAAAAATTGGAAAAAAATGGCTCCGAGGTGCACATTCCCACCGTCCAAAGTATACCTACACCAAAATTGGTTGCTCTAAGTTCAACGGTCTGTTCTGTAGACCGCCAAGAGACACACAGACTTTCTCTTTTATTAGTTGTAGGGATAATAATGTGATAACTAAATTTTTAAGCTACTTCAAAAGGCAGGGATAGGAAATCGAGCCTTCAAGTGCTTTTTAATTATTGTATTTGATAGTCTGAACAAACCGGCACATTTTGTTTTTGCAAATAAAAGCATAAATTTATTTCAATTAGTTGTGTTGAAGAAACGCGTATCGTGATTTTTAAAATCTTAAACACTATATACACCCAAACGCTAAACTAAATATAATCTTAATTCTTGAAAGTATATTAATATGGTATAATTATTTCAAAATCGTTTACAAACTAAAGTACTGAGTAGGATTTCAGTGTAACCGACGAGGCTTGAAATATTGTCTCCCCTTGGCCTAGGCCATAATTTCTGTGATTGCATATATAATTGGTCTCTATAATCTTGTTTAATAAAAATGTCTTATAAAAATTAATCAAACAAGGAAACGCATTTCTGTATTTAAATATAAAAATTAAAGCTATGTTTTTTTCACGAACATTTTTAAAATCGTGGAATTTTCCATGACCCTACATAAAAGTATCTAATTTCAAAAGTACCTGCTGAAAGAAATTGGAAAAGGAGACGAGAAGGTGGATGAACCTTCTTATCCAGGGGCGAGATCAAACTAAATATTAAAACTAAGTAAAAAAAAAAAGGGAGTTTATTCTAACGGAGTTCTTTTTAATTACTGTAATTATGATTTACCAAGCATAAATTAAAATTGTATCTTCTTTGCATTCTGTCTTAATTCTTTTCACTTCCTCAAACTCTGCGCTAGTGTTATAGAAAAGGGTTGATGGTAGACAACTAATATAATTTTATGCTTAATTTGGACCCCCTAATTCATTATATATTAATAACTAATAATTAATTATTAGTTATTAATATATAATTAATAACATATTATTAATTATATTTTTAAAAATATATAAATTAATAATATGTTTATACACTTGCCCCTCCCGCCCGCCGTGTCCGGATTTCAATGAAAAAAAATATGGTAACCTAAATATTAAGCTACTTTGTTTCAATTTCAGAGTAGGGTAGAGTTTATTAATTAATATGATGAATTTATACTACCCTTTTATAGGCAATCATTCAAAAATGTCCCTGGAAAAGAAGCTCCTACTTCACAAAACCTTATCCAGACCATTAATCAGCTACGCTTCACTGGTGTGGGGTGAGGCGGCTAAGACTCACATCCAAAAAATGGAAACACTCCAAAACAAAATAGCAAAACAGATAACCAAAGTACCCTGGTTCATCAGGAATAAATATATTGCAAAAGATCTTAACCTAATGACAATAATTGAACACTTCCAAAACTTAGCAATCAAATTTTTCTACAATATCTCCTTCTGCCCTGGCGTCCTAGTATTAGGACACATGTTTATATTACACTAGATTCCACATTTTTAAGAATTTAAAATCCAAAACCCTAGGTCCTGCTAATTATGCATTCAAGAATAGCGAGATGCTTTTATTTCTGCTCAATAATTGGCAGCATAGTAGTAACAGAGAAAATAATGGAGGCTTCTGACCATCTGCAGTCAAAACACAAGTGCATGTTTTTTGAGTCCTCAAAAACATTATTCTATTTAATCCTCTGCTTTTTGAAAACTTCTATAGTATCAATCATACTCTTTCTGCCAAATGCAGTTCTTTAAACATAAAAATAATGAGAAATTGTGCTACAAATGAGAATCAAACATTTGTTCCATTAATAGGACATCAGGGCTTAGAGCAAACAACATGAATTTTTATACTTGTTTTATTATTAGAACACCACGTGTCTATAGTACAGAACTTTTACTTTGTTTTAGAGTTAACGATATTTCTTCTAAAAAAATTGTTTTGGATGTAAATTTTGCATATTTTACAGTTATTATTCAATTATTAACCATTAAAATTGATGCAAAATTGAAAACGGAGGGACGAGGTAGTTCAGATAAATGTGTTACAGAAGCTGGCAAAATCACTGTAGTGAAATGGTACGGCAATCGCGCGGACGTAGTTAAAAGATGAAGCAAAAAATATGTCACTTTTGTTGAAGTTTTCAGACCTGAAATTGTTTTAAGTTTTACAATAAAAGTATGGTATGAACAAACATGACTTATTAATGTCATTGTACCGAACGGCTATAAGGAGCAAAAAATGGACCCTCATCATCATCTTTCATTATTTCAATACAGCTATAATAAATTCTTGATAATTTTACAAAAGAGATACAAATTGTTCTGGAATTCCTCATAAAAATCAAATAGATTTACTGGGCTTCACATTTCAAATAGCAGAAGATCTCTCATTTTCAAATCAGTCAGCAGCCCCTACCAAACCTAGAGGTCTTTCAAGTAATAGCCCTGCTTTGCCACCTCCAAAGAAAAAGTTAAATCCATCTGTCAGACCTTGCAATGACGTGAGATTTGATGGGATAAACCACATGCCTGGTGCTATATTATTAGGACATTTTTAAATTAGTTTGCTAATTGAAAAAAATTGATATTTCGTATTTAAGTTGCTTATATATATTATAGAATATTTAACCACTCACTGATTTTTTATCTGTCCTGTGCATAATTCAGGGCCGAAGGGGATATAGATAAGCATGACAAACCCGCAATATCCGAAATATCAATCTATGACCCTAGACACCCAAAGAAAAACGCAGACCCCGAACACTTCGGAAACGCACAAGTAAGCAAACCACCAAGCTTTTTTTCACCCCACTGAGGGGGGAAAGGAAGTGCAGCAAAAGACAAAACCAGTTGTAGCAAGTTGAAGGCAGGACCGGGATGAATTCTCTGGCCCTAAGCTGAAGGTAGTAAGTTCAAAGAGGCCCCATCCCTCACTCGACTAGTTCTTTTCAGATTTCACAACTGTTATAAGGCACCTCCCGGCTAGGATCAGTTTCCAGCTGCGCGGACATGAAGGCAGATAGTGACTGAATCGCGGAACGCACCAACAACCAGTCAGGTAAAAATAATTTATTTATACAATTTTATTTCCCTTTGTCTTTTTCTGTTTGAATGAGTGTGTGAATGATGATTGTCTGATGGACGAAAGATTGAAGGAATGAGGATAACATGTAATAACTCTAAAAATCCCTTCTAGAGAGAAACTCTTCTCGACGTTTTTATTTATGCGTAGATCAAAATTTAATTGGCTAATTTATTCTAAAACAGCTATGCACCATAGGTGGAGAGCTTAGAGGTTTTCAACTCCGTTTAACAGAATATATCGCTGGCGTTTTTCAATTTCATAGTTTTTTAAGTATTATTTTTCATAAATGCGAAACGCATGCTCAGTCATCAAATGTGAAATGCATTGTAGTGTGAAGTACCAGATTCGTCCAGTTTACAACAGATAAGTTTTCAGAATGCAAAAAAAAAACTTTACTATGTCCTTTCAATTCGTTCATTTTCTTTCTCGCATTAAATTGTTTAAATTATATAAAAAGGAAATCTGAAGGTGAAATTAGAAAATGGGAAGACTTTTCGAACGCCAGAAAATAATATATTGTAGCTTTATCTCAGAAAATATAATGTGAGGGATTTGTTTTTATGCTAGATATTATGTTTCATGATTCTATTATATTTTCTGTCGACCTCTTCTTTGAAAAAATTTCCTGCTAACATTCGAGTCATTTCCCCTGAAAATTGTAACCCACCCTTGTTAGTTGCATGAAGAAAAATGAACCGGTTGCTTATTTACTGTGCGAAAGAGTAGTAATAAACATAACAACTGCTGGATTATAAAAGAAATGTTTTTCATGGCATTTGGCAAAATATTACTTTTCCCTTATTCATCAAACATAAAAAATAAAGGTTTCATTCCAGCTTACATTGCATAAAGTTTCTATATTTTATGAATTTAAATTGTGTTAAAACAGGAAGGAAACCTTCTAGATGTTTTTTAAAACTTCAATCGGTTTGTAAATTTTATAAGAAGCTACTTTTGTTCATTTGTAAATTTTTTTTACCCCTCTATATACAATGTTCTGTCAGAAATGTAAGAAATTATGCAACGATAAAAAAAGACATTCCAACTTACAAATACAAACTAAAATTAAAATTAACCCTTACAACTTTTTTATTGTAATTATCGAGTTTCGTTTTTTTTTCATGGCTGATTTTGCCATTATATTCTGTTTATTTATTTATTTATTTTTGTATTAAGTTGTATGGTATGTGGAATGAAAGAACGCACAAGCTTTGAAAAATATAACGAATTTTAAAGTTATATCTTATTGAGACTGAATTAGTTTAGTTAGAATAACATCCAGTTTTCAAGTAACACGAAGGCTATTTTGAGGTGTGCCTCGAAATTGAAAACCGTGGTCAGATGACGAGGACAACACTGAGCTTGTAATAAACATCAATTAAACTTTAAAACAAATATGTAGATCATTTATTGTGTTTGAAAATGTAAATAAAATGGAATAATAGAGATCTACTTCTAGTCCGGACATAATAAATATGGAACATGTTTTTATATATTCCTTTTTTGTTTGCTTAATGTGTAATAATTTCTTTAAATATATTTTTTCCAATAATAGTCCAACAGATAAACAATTTATGAAACTTCTGATATATGACTATATAAGAGACTAAACAACATTTTTTCTAATCTTCAAGAGGAAACTAGTTACGAACAAAATACGAAAAAACACTTTGGAATAAATCAGCAATAATTTTCAAAACGATTTCAAGAAGTTATTTTAATAAATTGGTCCTTGTGCTTTTTGCTTTGATCTTAACTCTTTTGTCCTTAATGAAAACTCTAAGCGTAAGAATTACGAAATACTTCTTTAAGAAGACTTGGAAAGGAAGAAATTATTTTAAAATAGAGACTCAAAATTAGCCGCTTTATAAATGTGCTCGTAAAAAAGAAATAAGAAATGCTTGTGTAGTTAATTGGTGATTATTTCCTCTCTAGACGGCAATTCTGTTGACTTAAATTAAACCGATTTGCTTCGGGTGAACAAGCGTAATAAGAAATAATTTTAAAGGAAGTTTAAAATTAGCGTTTCTTGCTAATTGGATTTAAATATTCCTAAAAACTTGTTTTTATAAAAATTGCTCGCATATTCAAGATCTACAGCATTTTTATCCACATGGGACAAATAAAAAAAATTTAGCTTCATTCAAGGTCTTAAAAATTGTGTTTAACCATTTAATATGGATATGAGACAGTGTTCGTCGATGATCAGGTTGCTTCGATTTTATGTAATTGTTAGATTAGTTAGTTGACCTTGTCAGATGAAAATAATATCAAATCAAACGGCATCACACATTTTTGAAGCTTCCACATCACACGAGTATTAGGACGTTTAGCTCACGACGACAGATAAAACCAGGAGTAGTGCTATATGCAGCGAAATTTTGGTGAAACTGTATCTCTCTGTCCGATTACCGCTTTGTCTTTTGATCAGGGTTTAAAATTGCGAAGCACATCTCCACTACGTTAAGCTTGAAAATGAGACGCCAATTAAGCAAAACAAAACAAACCTCGAGATTGGGGAATTTATATTATGAACACAATTACGAATATTATGAACTGGGATTGTTGGAAATGAGAAAACTGATTCGCTTGCCAAAGCAGCAACAGAAAAAAAATGAAGTGGATCACAATGTAGGTATACCAAAGTCATGGATTAAGTCAAGGCTTAAAGAAGTAGCTCTTCAAATTTGGCAAGAAAGATGGGAAAACTCATTGGAAACTAGGTACACTTTTGGGTTCATGCCCAAAATAGACCTCAAGAGATGCATGGGTAATTTTTACCTAAACCAACTATATACAGCACACGGAAGTTTTCAATTTTATCAAAATAGATTCGTTCAAAAAAATGACAATTGTAGATGTGGTTTGGATAAAGAAACAGTAAGCCAATATATTTTTGGTTGTAATCTTTACAAAGATATAAGGAAAAAGTATTTTTCAACTAACTTTGGGACATTCGGCTTAATGCAGTTAACTGCGAATGGCTTGGAAAGAAATGGACTTATTGAAATAGTTAAAAATTTATTAGAGTTTTCTCTTACGTGTTAATTTATTTATAATCGTCCTATTTTTTATATTGCCTAAATGTTAAATATTATTTTGAAAATTGAATCGTGATAAAAATTGAATAGATTTTATTAATGGGAAAATATCCTATTGATTGATGTATTATTGTAATGTTGTTCTGGAAATTATGTTCTGAAAAATGTCATGGTAAATGTTAAAGGTAATTGATAATTGGAAAATTGAATCGTAAATTGAATTTCTTTATCTTTTAAGTTCTTTTGCTTGTTCCATTGTAATTGTGATGTGATGAAATTTTTTAATGTGTATTCTATGTTGTATGCTATGAAGTATTTTGATATATTTTGGAATTTTGAAAATTATGAATATAATCTAACACACAAAGTTATTTAAATGGAAAACGTGCTCGTGGTAATTGTCATCAACTTCAACCGTGTGCTTTTTGCAGGACAGTGAAATCTTTATGTAATATTATGAACATTGTCTTTAAATTCAGCAATCGAGTTTCATGAAATTTTTAATTAAACATGCAAATATTTTATAAAACCTTTCTTTCTTGTTTAACGTACAAATATTTTATTAAACTTTTCATTCTTGTATAAGGTGAAATTTTTTATAAAACTTTCCATTTTTGTTTAGCATGCAAATATTTTATGAAACATTTCATTCTTGTCTGTTCCTTTCAAAGCCTTAGTTTCGTAGCATTTTATATCCACTTGAAATGATAGCCCTAAAATCATATGAATTGTGAAAACTGCTTGGGAATTAGTCTATTAGTGAATACATTCCTGAAATTATGCTGTTTAGAAAAGAATTTTAACTATTTGGTAATAGCACCATAACGGATATTGATCTGAAATGGTTACTCAGAAAAGGAAGGAAGCATTTAAAACATTTTAGACTTTTCACTTCAAAGAAATTCTTTTTTTTTTTTTTTTGTTCTTCTGTGATGCGAGTTTGATTCCAAAATTGCCTTCAACTATTCGACTGACTTTGAACATTTGCCGTAGAAAAGCTCTTGGAAAAATTCCGAAGGAAATTTTTGAGACGATTGAATCAGAAAAGTGGTTTGAAGGGCTAAAACTCCAATTTATTTCATGAAGCATAAAAACATTGTACTTTTTTCTAAAAACAAGAAGGGACGGATTCTGATTTTAGAAGAATATTTTGGAAACTCCTACATTCTATTTATTAAAAATATTACGACCGAATACTTTTGAAAAAAAAAAAAGGCGGATGAACTCAACATTATGAAAAAATAAGGTATCGCTCCGTTTCTAGGAATTTATTGCTTTTCTTTTTATTAATCCATTTTTAACCGGAAAATAAAACGCTATTTGGATGTCATGAGTTATGTTTCTTCCTATATCCTCAATTTTTTTTAATTCAGAAAAATTTGGATTTACATTTTTTAACCAAATTTTACAAACTATTTTTACGTACAGTTGTAAACTGTATTATCAAACCGGAATTTCACGTTCTTTATTTATTTTATTTTTATTTTATTTATTTATCTTCACTATTATGAATTAGAATTTAAAAATTGAATTACACAAAAGAATTCTGCTCATTGATGTCCTGCTTTATTATAAATGATAATAAAATCTGAAAGCGGATTAATATATTTGTCGAGATCATTCTTTCTGAGCATTCATCTTTTGAAAATTTATTAAATATCAAGATTTAAAAAATTTACAATTTAGAATGTGAAATCTTAATTGACTGAGGAAAAATTTTAATTTCATGAAATGGTAAAATAAAGAAGAAATTTTCATAAAGATACGAATATGATAATCTGGTTTCAAAAATCTATTTTAAATTGTGCATTTTTTAATATTAATTTTAAAAACAAACAATTTTATGCAAAGCGCAACTGAAGGAAATAAATTTCAAAGTCATTTAAAAATGAAAAAGTTTTTAAGTTTATTTTTTAAAACTCTAGAAAACTTTATCTAAATAAATTTAAAACTGCTAAAGTTGTAGAAAAAAATTTATGGGGGTTTCTTATATTGCATAATTTCTCTCAAAGCACTGAATTAAATTATTAATATAGCTAAGTTTTTTGGTGTTTTTATTTCTTAGATTTATTATAAACTATTTAATATAGATTTTAGCTCATATTAGCACTGTATGTGTTTTTTGGTATTATAAGAGTAAATTTAATATAAGTTGTGTTGACGCTTCTGAATTCATAATATATTTATTTAGATTTGTTAGTTTATTTATTAGATTAACTTGCATTTTTATAAGTTAAATTTAATTTAGTTTAGTTCTATTAACGTCCCATTTTGACGCATCACGAAGACTATTTTGGGACGGATCTCATAATTTTGAACAGCGGTCAGATGATTAAGACGATGCCTGGGCTTACATTCCTTTCTTCAAATTCCGTACCACACCACCGGGGGGCCGTTTGACCCACCACTTCTGATTTAACGTGCAACAGGCCCACATACAAGACAGATCTTCAGTGGAATCAGGTTTCGAACCGGGACCCCTTTGTCCCCGAAGTCAAGACCTCACCACTAGGAAACCGAGGCCGTTTTATAAGACAGTTATTAAATATATACGCAAAGACTTTAAGACTTTAACGTTGTAGGGAAAGACTTTAACGCTGGTTCGAACTCCGAGTCCACCAAAGAGTCGCTGTATGGGGGGGGGGGGACATGGCACGTGTTTTTTTAAATAAGTGTCCATGGGTCAAATGTCATCATGCTGGTGTAGGTAGAAGCTTGGAGTACCGCTTCAGGACTCGTCCTAACAATCTGACCACGGTTCAGAAATATGAGAATATCCCGCAAATACTTTTCCTATAGCTTCAAAACAGGTTTAATGGGAGTTAATTTCACAGAGCATAGCAAGTGGCGAAAAAGAGACACTTCTTTTTTTTCACAAGTCTTGTAATGAATATATTGAAACTGAATTCTTTTTATAAAAGAAGAATTTTATTCGGAAAAGTAGCATGATACTTAGAGGATTTATTTTATGAACAAAAATAAATGGTTAAAGAACATAACTGACTCTTGATAAAATTACCAAATTAAATGCTTACTGAATATATATAAAAATTTTGGATTTAAAAATAACATTTTTTGCCTCATTCTTTTATTATCTTCTTTAATAACTGAATAAATTACTACTTCATGATTTACGTCCTTTTTCAGTTATAAAATTCTTCGGGTGTTTGTTTTTTTTAATCGCCAGTGATTATTGTTTTACTCGGAGCGCATGGACACAGGGTACTCCATCTCTGATACATTGCAGTTATTATCTAACTAAAAGGTTGGTTTTTAGCCTGAATATGGTATTTACTGAAAGGGTAATGGTTATCCTGTAAGGGTTGGTTTTATCATTCACATGAAAATATCCCTCAGTCAACCAGATATTCATTTTCCCATTCATTCATCTCTTCCATACAATACATTAGTAATAATAAACAATTTTTTAAAAATATTTTTTTTTACAGGTGAAGAAAAATACATGAGATATTAAAAAAATTCTTAAAAACTTAACTGGAATAAATGGAATTGTTCACTATAGTCATCAAAATATTTTTTTATAAAATTAAAATAAAAAAATTATAATTCATGTGAGGAAGACCAAACGCAACTAAATGAAAAAATCAACTTAGAACATTCATTTCAGCCTCAATTTATGGTACAAATACATTACTTACTACAGTTTTGATTTGAAGTTAGAAAGTTTTTTAATTAATATATTTAACTAAGTATCAACTGTTCTTAATTAATTAATTTTTGTTAAAAATTTAATTCTAAGTTATTTTTTAATTATTTATCTCGTATTCGTACCATTCATTTATACAAATTTTCAGAACTACGATTGAAAAATAAAAAATCGTACAGTGTAGGGTTAAATAATTTAAACTGTATCCAAATTTTGTCTTTATTGTACAAGAAATAAAAAATAACGCCATTTTTAAAAAT
>BGPR01000300.1:101679-118893 GCA_013235015.1 Araneus ventricosus
AAAAAAATAACGCCATTTTAAAAATTACGGTTTAGTTAATACTATCAGTTGTTGTTCATTTTTAAAAGAATTCTGATTTTGACTCCTCAAAGAGCAATAATACTCAACTCAAAAGCTCACATTAATAAACTTTTTGTAGAGTGGCCTCTCTTTCTTTTGTCCTTCTCCCACCTGTCTTTTTCTGCTCTCTTAGGTCCCATTATTTATTTTTCTTCAGCCATTTTCTGATTTACAAGAGTTCGAAAATTTGTATAGTTATTTGCTCCAGATGACAAATGTTTTAATGGTCGATATCAGGGCACTAACATAATATATTAATTATAATAAATATATTAGATTTGATACAGAGTGCGCCATTTAGTAATATATTTGAGAAATATTAATTTATATATTCGATAAAAGAAGAAAATAATAACAGGCCAAAAGTTTTCAAACCTGCTTCGCGACATTGTGGAAGTGCAAAAAAGTAGGAAAGGAGCTGAATAATTTTTTTTAATGGAAATCAAGTAATATTTTAAAGACATCAAGACACAACGAGAATACTATAAGACAGAAACGGAGTGATTCACTAAATTTTAATATAAATGTGAATGTCATGTTGTTGTTGATGATGATCCCCGAAGATCAGCAGAGCTATACTGGGTCCATGAGCCTGTGCACCCCTAAAGAAATCCAGCAAAGTCAATAGATATTAGAAACAAGATCCTTTTGGAAAGTTTCCTCGGTGGAATGCAAGAATATGATCGGGGTGTGGCCTGTTCAAGCACATTTTGGGCAGATCTCAACACACTTAGAATTATCAAAAGAAAACAAACTTGATATACCCATAATTAAGGAAGCGAGTAAGGAAAGGTTTGGTCGCAGCGTCTGCCAAAGTCAATTGATAGACAGCCACCTGATCGAGAACCCTGATACCAAAGTGATGCACCGGTGGAATGAACCAGATAGTTTTATTCCCTGCTTTTAGCTCTAGAGAACAGCTCCAAGTAGTGAGAGGTGCAGAAAAGATAGACTGATCATCAAATAACCTCGCTTTAGCAAGGCATCTGCAATCCTCATGTGGTTTGGATGTTGACATGAGAAGGAACCACTGCAGAATCCGGTAAGATACTGAGAATGACTTAGTTGTTATTAAGAATATTCATATTCTGTATTATTCTTACTCTATGTCAATTGGCCACACATCGTTACAGAACTTCTGCGATATCTGTTAAGTACCCATTATTGCAAGATACATTTATAGAGGAGTCAAGGCCTTCATCTATGGCTATTAGTTCACTGCAAAAAAAGACAGAGCAGAAATCGAGATTCTTCCTCTGGAATTTTAACTCTGATTTTTGAATATAAATCCCACTGCCCGCATTGTAACTATAATTCTGCCGCCATTAGTGTACACCTGACTGCATCTACTGAATGGGGCCAGTTGTCTTAAATATGTGGGATGGTCTTCTGCTTATTACCTGGAATTATGAAGACATTAGTATGAAAAAACACCAGGCAGACCCACCTGAGGGTCGCTATTGCCTGCGTCAATATGTATTATGTATATGTTCCACATCTCCTCTTTTTTTAAACCTGGACGGATTTCGCACAAACTTCCTTAACACAAGAGAAAAATTCTGTCAGCTTCATATATATATATTTAGTTAGTTGGGAAATTGAACTGAAATTTTGCTGTTTTTTCAGCAGCAACTTTGAGATAAAATTGTCCCACAAGAAATATTTCTTTAAATCATCTGGAAATTCAAAATTTACCTTCTCTAAATGACATCAATTTCAATTCCGTGCAATTTTTTTTATGTCTTCAATTTTTATTCGTTTTCACAACCAATAAATAACTAGCTGCAGTCTGGAGTGCTTGCATCGGCTATCTCGAATACTACAATGCGTCATTTCCTCTTGGCGGATAAGTGAGAAATGAGAGGTCACTTGACACGTGCCCAACATTCCTTAAATAAAGAGAAAAGAGCGGTTCAACATTCCATCATATGAAAACGCATCGAAATCAACTTATTTTAAAAAACACCGCAAAAAATAAAAAAAAAATTGTTGTTTTGTAAAATATATATATGCACCCTCGTGTCCTGGAGAAACATGCATACGATTTTGATTTATTTTTTTGCCTGACCTAAGTACGGAGGAAAGGAAATAACCCGCTCTTGCTCTCGGGATTCATATTTTAGTATGCCCACCTCCAGTCTATTTTTCTACAAATATATTGTTCTTTTTCTAGAAATATTCTCGAACCTACATTTTTCAATTAAAATTTTCAAATCAAGCCTCTTATTACCTTAAAACTGCATATGAATAAAAAAGACGAATGAGAGGATTGAGAAAAAAGAAATTTTATTTAATACTTTTTAAACAATAAAACGTATAATAATTAATACAATTTTAAATCAACAATATATCTATCTCCTTTAATTAACATCTTTTAACAAATTGTACTTGAATTCTAAATGGTCAAAATACTTTGGATTTTTCCATCTTTGGTACTTTCGGCGCGTCACATAGCTTGGTGCTGGTATACGGGATACCGAAAGAGTCATTCCCTGGCGGAGAGAAGAAGCGAGGTCACGTGACACATGCCTGATTCTCTCCTAAATAAATAAGGAGAAAAGAGCGTTCAAGCATTCCGTCCGTGAAAAACGTATCGAAATCGGCCTATTTAAAAAATTATACCGCTATTTTGTGGTAAAAAAAACTTTATATCGTGTCGTGGCGAAATGAATGGTCAATCTGATTCGGAATTATTTTTTTGTGTAACTTTAGTGCGGAGGGAAGAAGGTTACCTGCGTTGCTCTCCGGTATCCATATATTTTTCATGCCCACCCCCAGTTTATATGTACGCATGAAGCGAGATGCAGTGCATGGCATGTAATTCTCAAAGTAAAATCTCACGAAAGCAACATTTGTGGTGGAAACCCCATTTGAGCAATTTAATTTTTCCCTGTTCGTAATATATCAATTAAAACCTGCACACAACGCCATCCACATTGCATTGTTGATTGATCCATATTGCATTGTTAAGTTGCTTTCAACAATGAAGCAGAAACGCGCAATTAAATATTTGTTTAAACAATGAAAATGATTTGAATTGCGCTGCAAACAAGAAAGTATTGTCGTAAATTAGTTTATAATTAATATCCTTTACTAATTAAAATCTCGGAATTTAAATGGCCAAAAATGGATTCCTTTGATTACTCCCCATTTTTGGCAATACCTTTCCAAGTGCGCTTCTCCATCTGTTCAAAGAGAAAGATAGCCTCACATACATACATACGCTGAATTTTAATAGTGTAGATAAAATGAATTTAGATACAGATGATTTTGATTGAAATAAGGATATTCATAGATACCCGCTGTTAGGGGCAACAGTGAAAGTGCAACTACTGTCACCTTATCTTTTGATAATTCTGCTTTATTTTAAAATATTTTTGGGCAAATTTTTGTTCACTGGATCTAAAAAAGTATTTCATAGTTGAATTAGATTAAAAAATATTGCCGTTAATATCTCCCGTTAATTTTTTTCAAAAAATATAATTTCACAAAAATTATTTACATCTATATTAAAGTTTTAAAAAAAAATTCGCTAGCATTAATAAATTCATTTCCGCGCAATTACAGTTTAATTTTAATAAATTATTTAAAAATTAATTTCATATGCGCATTATGTGTATCAAAAATTTTTTTCATTGTTGAACAATAAGAATAGTGAAGGATTCGTTGTCAGTAGATCAGACATTAATAGAGTTTCTATGAAAACAACTAAAAAGAAAAAAATTCAAAGCAGACGATTAACAATTTATATCAGGAACAACTATTAATTTGATTTATTTTCATAAGTTACTCAAAATACAGCAATACGTAACTGAACGAAGTAATATTTTTTCGGTAGTAATTACTTCCACTTCTCCAATAACCATTTTCCTTTTTAATATTCGATCTTTTATAAACAATCGCTCATCAAGTGGAATTTTCATGCTTTTTGGAATTTACGTGTATCGAAATTTGTACACTTACAAAATGTGATATCGAACAAGCACGATATTGTTTCAGTAAGTACGTTAATTTTCTAATTTTTGTTTTATCAGTACTGTTATCAGTACTGTTTATCAGTATTGTTCAGTAAGTACGTTAATTTTCTAATTTTTGTTGTATATTTTTTATCATTCCTCCGCCCTATCCTCTACGTTTCTCCCTGTAAAATCGTTCCTTTAACACATTTTTAATTTTGAATTCAAAATTTGCATAAAAAAACGTTTTTTTGCAAATATTTAAGCGTCTTTGGGCACCGGAAGATATTAAACAAAGTTGAAAAAATTTTGCATATATGCTAGTACACTTAAAAGACAACTTTTGCACCCTATGCCGATTATTTTATCCAAACTTTGATTTTTCGATCCACCCTACTGTGCACCCTAAAGAAATCCAAAGTTAATAGAGGATTAGAAACAAGATCCTGTTTGGAAAGCCCCAGGCATGCAAGAATATGATCAGGTGTGGCCTGTTCTGCAGTACATTTTGGGCAGATCTCAACACACTTAGAATTATCAGAGAAAGTCAAACTTCTGATATACCCACTAAGGAAGCGAGTAAGAGTTGTTTGGTCGCGTCTGCTGCAGTCAATTGATAGACAGCCACCTGATCGAGAACCCTGATACCAGTGATGCACCGGTGGAATGAACCAGATAGTTTTATTCCTGCTTTTAGCTCTAGAGAACAGCTCCAAGTAGGTGAGAGGTGCAGAAAGCACTGACGCATCATCAGCACCTGCTTTAGCAAGTGCATCTGCAATCTCGTTACCTTGGATGTTGACATGAGAAGGAATCCACTGCAGGTGAATCCGGTAAGATACTGAGAGACTTTTAAGTTTGTTAAGAATATTCATTCCTGTATTATCTCTTACTCTATGTCAATTGGCCAAATGTTGGATAGAACTTCTGCTATCTGTTAGTATCCAAATTCCATTATTGCAAGATAAGGATGAGAGTGAGTCAAGGCCTTCATCTATGGCTATTAGTTCACTGCAAAAGACAGAGCAGAAATCGAGATTCTTCCTCTGAATTTTTAACTCTTGATTATGTGTTTTAATATAAATCCCACTGCCCGCACAGTAACTATAATTCCTGCTGCCATTAGTGTACACCTTGACTGCATCTACTGGAATGGGCCAGTTGTCTTAAATATGTGGGATGGTCTTCTTGCTTATTAACTTGAACAGGAAGATTAGTATGGAAAAAAACACCAGGCAGACCCACCGAGGGGTCGTTGCTCTGCGTCAATGTCATGTGTTATGTATGTGGGTATGTTCCACATCTCCTCTTAAACCTGGACGGATTTCAAGCAAACTTTTAACACAAGAGAAAAAATTCTGTCAACCTTTCATATATATATATTTAGTTAGTTAGAAATTAACCGAAATTTTGCTGTTTTTCAGCAGCAACTTCGGAGCAAATTGTCCCACAAGAAATATTTTTAAATCATCTGGAAATTCAAAAATTTACCTTCTCAATGACATCAATTTCAATTCCGTGCAATTTTTTGTTCAATTTTTATTCGTTTTTCAAAATTCAATAAATAACTAGCTGCGTGGCCCGGCGTTGCACGGGCTATCTCGAATAATGCGTCATTCTCTGGCGGATAAGGAGAAATGAGGTCACTTGACACGTGCCCAACATTCTTTCCTAAATAAATAAAGAGAAAAGAGCGGTTCAAACATTCCATCTGCGAAAACGCATCGAAATCAACTTATTTTTAAAAAATCGCAAAAAATAAAAAAAAATTGTTATTTTGTAAAAAATATATATATATGCACCGTGTCCTGGAGAAATGAATGGTGCATACGATTTTGGATTTATTTTTTGTCTGACCTAAGTACGGAGGAAAGGAAATAACCCGGCTTTGCTCGGGATTCATATTTTTTAGTATGCCCACCTCCAGTTCATTTTTCTACAAATATATTGTCTTTTTTTCTAGAAATATTTCCTTTGAATCCTACATTTTTCAATTAAAATTTTCAAATCAAGCCTCTTTATTACCTTAAAACTGCATATGAATAAAAACACGAGAGGATTGGAGAAAGAAATTTTATTTAATACTTTTAAACAATAAAACGTATAATAATTAATACAATTTTAAAATCAACAATATATTCATTCCTTTTGGCGTTTTAATTAACATCTTTTTAACAAATTGTAATTTCGGAATTTAAATGGTCAAAATGGATTTCTTGGATTTTTCCCATCTTTTGGTACTTTCGGCGCGCTTCTACATAGCTTGGCGTTGCACGGGATATATCGAATAAAGAGTCATTCCCTGGCGGAGAGAAGAAGTGAGGTCACGTGACACATGCCTAACATTCTCTCCTAAATAAATAAGGAGAAAAGAGCGGTTCAAGCATTCCGTCCGTGAAAACGCATCGAAATCGGCCTATTTAAAAAATTATACCGCTATTTTGTAAAAACTTTATATCGTGTCGTGGCGAAATGAATGGTCAATCTGATTCCGGAATTATTTTTTTGTGTAACTTTAGTGCGGAGGGAAGAAGGTTACTCTGCGTTGCTCGGTATCCATATTTTTTCACATGCCCACCCCCAGTTTATATACGCATGAAGCGAGATGCAGTGCATACATGAACTCTCAAAGTAAAATCTCACGGAAAGCAACATTTGTAGTGGAAACCCTATTTGAGCAATTTAATTTTTCCTGTTGCATTATATCAATTACTAAAACCTGCACACAACGCCATCCACATTGCATTGTTGATTGATCCATATTGCATTGTTGCTGCTTTCAACAATGAAGCAGAAACGCGCAATTAAATATTTGTTTAAACAATGAAAATGGTTTGAATTGCGCTGCAACAATGAAAAGTATTGTCGTAAATTAGTTTATAATTAATATCCTTTTTACTAATTAAAATTTCGGAATTTAAATGGCCAAAATGGATTCCTTGGATTATTTCCCATTTTTTGGTACTTTCCGCGCGCTTCTCCATTCATCGGTTCGTGAGAAGATAGCCTCACATACATACATACGCGTTGAATTTTAATAGTGTAGATAAATGAATAGATACAGATGATTTTGAAATAAGGATATTCATAGATACTCCGTTGCTAGGGCAACAGTGAAAGTGCAACTACTCTACCTTTATCTTTTGATAATTCTGCTTTATTTTTTAAAATATTTTTGGGCAACGCTTTTAATTGGATCTAAAAGTATTCTGAAGCTTATTTAATTAGATTAAAAAATATTGCCGTTAATATCTCCGTTAATTTTTCAAAAATATAATTTCACAAAAATTATTTTTACACTATATTAAAGTTTTAAAAAAATTAGCTTTTCAGTGACACAAATTCATTTCCGCGCAATTAGTTTCTCTAATTTTAATAAATTATTTAAAAATTAATTTTATGCGCATTATGTAACAAAATTTTTTCATTGTTGAACAATAAGAATAGATGCGAAGGACTGTTGTCAGAACACATTAATAGAGTTCTATGAAAACAACTAAAAGAAAAATTCAAAAGCAGACGATTAACAATTTATATCAGGAACAACTATTAATTTGATTTATTTTCATGTTTTTAATACTAAAATAATAGCTTTCGGCTGTTTTTAAGAATCGCTTGATTCAATAAATATTCTCATTTTAATTAAGAAATGTTTCAGACGATAAAAGGATTTTGTGTATGATAATATTTTATGCAAAAGTAATTTTTAAATTAAAAATATTAGACATGAAAGTATTTTAATCGCGAGTAGCGCCAGATATATCAGCTAGTATAATATAAACGTCATTAAAATTTCAATTTACTTAGAGTATTTCTATCAGAATCGGATACATTTAAGTTATTTTTTGTCTTAAAATTTTTATTAAATAATAATTAAGGTAAGAATGTAAGAATATTATAAGAAGATATAAATTAAAATATTTATTCTTAGAATGTGAATGTTACTTATGTGAACAGAATATTTAATATTCTAGTGGAATATTAAATTATAGAATATTATATACATTGACGTGTCAAAAGTCATGGGATATCTCCCAATATTATGCAGGACCTATTTTTGTCCAGCGAAGTGCAGCAATTCGACGTGGCACTGACTCGACAAGTCGTGGGAAGTATAACCGTCGGAACTCACATTTTACAGTGAAGAATTGGTCACGAGGGGACCGACCATAAAGTGATGAAGAAGAACGTGTTTCACTCCATTCACAGAAAGTTGTCAATGTTTTACAACTTTTATGAATGGTTTTGTTTCCGATGCGCAATACTTACATATATTTTGGTGAAAATAGCATGCATATTCAGGAAGATTCAAAGGTTTTTTTTTTAATCCTAAATTTTCCTGCATGTTTTTTGCTTATTACATGCAGAGTTTCAACCAAATTATACGAAACTTGCAGAATACTTGAGAATGTGTTGGAGAAGCATTATATTAAAATTTGAATATTCGTGGAAATATGAGTATTTCTAGAAAATAATTTTTTACTATGCATGTGGGAAAATAGCATAATTTTTCTTTCACAACTTTAAAGCCAGATATATAGGGTATATAATATAAAAATTCCATTCAAATACCGTTAAGATTCAGACAGATATTGGCATTGCTGCGAGGTGAATTTCGGTTGCACTATAAGAGAAGTTAAATGATGTGAGTTCTTTAACAAATTGTTATTTTTTAAACGTGAATCTTTGAACAGTAATATTGAATTTTATGAAAGTTGAATACCCATGTATACTTAAAATTCAATACATTATTTAAGTTACATTTCGACGATAACTATTTGAAAGATTCCTTTAAAAATATCAACTTGTGCAAGAACCTTCATCATTTAGCTTCCCTTAAGGCCCAACCAAAATTTACCTCGTTGCGAAGTCGATATCCTAACGGGTTTTAAGTGTAATTTTTATATAAGTTTCCCTATATATCTGGCTTTGAAGTTATGAAAGAAAAATTACGCTACGTTTCGCACATGCACAGTAAAAAATTACTTACTACAAATACACACATATTTCCTCTGTCAAAGTACTTACTTCAAATTTTAATATAATGCTTTTCTAACATATTCTTAAGTATTCTGTAAGATTCGCAAAATTTGGTTGAAAACTCTGCATGCTATAAGCAAAAAGCATGTAGGAAAATTTGTGATTTTTTGCGAAAACCTTTATATCGTCTCGAATATTTGTGGTATTTTTACGAAAATACATTTGAATACTGCGCACATCAAGCAACACCATTGTTGGAAATTGTAAATTATTATCAGCTTCCTATGAAGCGGAGTGAGCCTAAATCATATTTTTCGTCATCAACTGTTGGTCGGTCCCCTAATTGGCTTTGTGACTGAATCTTGTATGAAATATGAGATTAAGATCCTTCTTTACATGGTCGAAGCTCAAAGAAAATTCATACAACCTTTCGGGAGATACTCGAAAAAAAAATTGAAATCTTAAAGTGTTCACATTTTTCTGTCACTCACCTGTTTATATAAGCCTTTTTTTTATTATTAAGACAGCGGTTTTATCAGTGTATTAAAAAGGAAAGGGGAATTTTTTATTAAAACGCTGGAAATCAAAACAAAAATCTAAAAGCCCGAGGCAAAAAAAAACAATAGGTTAGAAAACCACAATGAGTATCACAAGAAACAAAATAATTTCTAAACACATTATATAAAAAATAAAAATACATTATATAAATGTGGATATAACTCCAGTTTACTTTAAGCATTTTTATCTGCACCTCATGATTTTGCGGTTTTTGTTTTTAACCTCCAGATTTTTGCTATATATTTTTCTTTCTTTATAATACACTGATAAAAGAGGTTTATTTAACATATTTATTACTATTTCATTCAGTTTTAAACATTATGTCTGGAAGTTGTATTTATTTCGTGTGGAACACAAATTTGGAGACAACAAAAACTACGAGAAGACCTTGTTTAGTAGGCGATTAATAACCCTGCATTTATTGCTGATTTAAAAAGACGCTTTGGTAACCCTGAAGTGTTTCGGCATCACCTTGCAGAATTGCTATTGGGGCCCTGTTTGGGGGATGGCGATAAAATTCTACTCGAGAGCATCCCGCGAGGCACTCTGATCAAGAATTCCTTTCCTGTGCTTGCCTCCTTCCCCTACCATCAATCAAAGGTCAGCCTAAGATTAGGGGATGATTTGGTGAGGTCACCCTAACAGAATGGAGCCGCTATTATCTTGTTGTTTCGTTGGCTCGGCAAGATAACGAGTCGACTGGAACTTGTTCCGGAGAACTCCTTTCCAAAAACTTTTGGATTCCCCGCACCGCAAACTATATGATCAAAAGTATCCGGACACTTTTGGATTTTCACATTTTTTAGAATTTCTCCTGAAAGGCTAAACTGACTGCCCTTGAACTTCGACCATGTAAAGAATAGACTTTTCAAATCTTGTCGAACTGCAATTTAAATTATGAATTTTTTTTGTAAGTATGCCTGGTTATTTAGCATGTTAAATCTTCATTAAGTTCTATAAAATTATTCGAAAATTTAAGTAGAAAAATATCCGTTTGTGGAAAATCCCTCATCGTTTTGTTTCTCTTAGAGGGAAGAAAAAATTCTGCTCACTGCAATGCTGACATCTTTCTAAATCTTAATGATATTTGACTGGACTCTTTACATAAGTTGCCCTACATATCTGGCTTTGAAGTTATGAAAGAAAATTACGCTATGTCTCGCGCATGCGCTGTAAAATATTTTTTACTACAACTACTCATATTTTCTCTAATATACAAAAAAAATTCAAAATTTTTACACAATGCTTCTCTAACATATTGTCATTTTTTTCTGTAAGTTGTGTATAATATAACAGAAAAGTCTGCATGCTATAAACAAAAAACAGGCAGGAAAATTTGGGAGTTTTTAAGAAAACCTTTATATCTTCCCAAATATTTGTGCTGCGTTTACGAAAATTCATGTAAATATTATGCATATTAAACATAACTATTGTTGAAAGTTTAATCTCATTATAATTTTTCTTTGATGCGGGATGGGAGAAAATATCTTTCGTCTTCATTAATTTGTAGACGGTCACCTAATTGCCCCCAGGACCGAATCTTCACTGTTAAATGTGAGTTAGAGTCTATTCTTTACATGGGCAAAGTTCAAGAGCAGTCAGTTTAGCCTTTCAGGAGAAATTCTAAAAAATGTGAAAATCCGAAAGTGTCCGGATACTTTTGATCATATAGTGTACTTTTAACGTCAGTTGTGTCAAAAGCAAATGACAATATTTTCTGAATTTCAGTTTGGGGACGCGTTAGAATCCGAACACGCTAACCATGACACTATCTAAGTAGAAGGGGTTAAATAGACAATTCAGTTAAATTAAATTTAAATTGAATAAACAAATCAGAAACTATAAAACTATATTAGCTGGGAAAAAATAAAGAAGCATAAATTTTACATTTCGCTACTACTTTTACTATTTTTTTCTTCCGATTGATTAAATTCCACGGGTCTTACTACAGTGATCTTATTTTGTGCTTAATTTTTCAGAAGAAGAATTCCTCAGAAGGAACTTTTATAATTTAAATCCGTTTGTGGTGGCTCCAAACCTGCTGCTCGCTCGCTATGCAGTGATGATGCGGCATTGATAAATCTGTAAATAAATCTTGATTGTAAAAAGTCACTTCTACTACTTTTCACTCATCCGTGCTTATAGCAGTCCGTGCATTAGTGCACACGAGTTACATTAATTGTTTAATTCTTTGTAAATAAAATTTTATGTTCGTTGTTACCAAACGTTGTCCTTAATTAATTTGATTCTTTGGCGAAAGAAAAATTTTCTAACAATTAATTGCTATTCTACTTAATTATCGCAGCCTTATGAAATATAAATAAACCCGGACGTCAAATTTTTAATCTTTGTATTTTTTCTTTTAATTAGTAAGAACTATTTTTTACTATTTTACAAATGTTTAATCTTAATAATGGTTGTTAAATGTTTAATCTTTTTAATTAATACGAATTATTTTTTTACTTTTTCACAAATGTTTAATCTTAAAAATGTTTGTCAAATGTTTAATCTTTTTAATTAATACGAACTATTAAATTAAATATATAAAATAATTAAATCTTAATTAATTATTTCACAATTAATTGATACTTAATTAATTTAATAATTAAGAGCTATTAAATGGTTTTAATGGTCATCAAATGTTAATTCTTTTTAATTAATTCAAACTATTTGCTTATGAGTAAAAATCGGATAATTTAATTCAAATCAGGGCACTCTTTTAATGTGGGAATGATAGTGAGATTTTGGGTTTCTGCCTGGTAATTCAGGATTACCAGTGATTAGGTGTAAGTGAGTCCATGTTGTGAAACCTAAAAACAGAATATTGTCGTCGTTCAGGCAGAAGTAGGTCGCTAAGTCTAAAACAATAGTTTCAAGGTGTGGACAGTTTAAACTTAATTAATTTTGAGTTATGATAAATTGTAAAGATTATTTTACAGATTAACTGGTGTTTACATAACAGGTTTGTATCATGATATAATTAACTGCAAATTCTGTAGTATATTTAATATAAAATTTATTGCACTTATCCGTCAAAAGGTTTTTTTGGACTTAGTGACTTCTGCCTGAAAGTTGATAGTATTTTAAACGACATAATAATACTCAGGATCGGCCTTTAGCCGATTGGACCAATTGCTCCCAATCGGGCACCGCGCCAGAGTGCAGTCTACTGGGAAAGATCAATTTTACTGTGCGACCAAACGTCAAAATTGACTGATTCGGGAGTGAATTTTTCATTTGAGACATGTAAACAACTTGCAGAGACAAATATGTCAATTCGATGATTTTATTACTTTCAGATTAGTAAACAGAATCATTATGTAGTTCCAAATCTACGTGAAAGAAACAGGAATGCCTCCTCCCCCAGTGATGTGGACCTGCATCGGCTGTCAACATTGAGCTAGGGGAAATGCAATGACTAGCCTTTCTCAGGGCACACCCTCCCCCATGGACCGAGACCAACGGGCTACCGGACATGGCGAAGCGATACTAACACCACTCATCGACATAAGGTAACGGGAAACTTCTTCCTAATTCTTTTTTAACTCTTAAACTTCTTTTTGTTGTGTTTTCTTTTATGTATTAGTATGATAGGATGAGTGAAAGGATAAATGAAGGTAGCAAAAGAGGCTGAATGAATGAGGCATATAATTGTGTGTAACTAATAAAATCTTCCCTTACAGGCTAATAAAAATTTAATATACAGGAAATTTAATTATTCAGGTTCAAATCAAGTTCTTTTTGTCAGGTTCAACGGTAGTATTTTATTAGGATTTGGAGATTTTGAACTTCGAGTTTGCGTGTTCCGTTAAACAAAATCATCGCTGGTGGTGTGTGTGTTCGGTGATTCTAGTCGCTTGTCCTTGATGCAAATTTCACAATATGCTGGATAATTAAAATTATGTACGGTTGCTCACAATATGAGAATCAATTATTCCGTCATATTAACTATGCCATTTATTTAAAAAATTATTTAATATAATTTACTAAATTTTTTAAAATAGCTTAGTAAATAAATGACATATGTAAACAAATGTGGTTTTTTAAAAAATCTACAGACTATTTAATTATTTTTCCCGAATAAATTTTTGTGTAATGCTCAAAAAAATGTCCTAGCCCCTTATTTAAATAAACGAATTTAGGTTATCTAAACATCATAGTGAAGATATATGAAATGTATACATATATGCACTCTGATACTCCGTTGGTGGATCCGGGGGTGGATAACCTTGTTGGGGGCCCCTGGCGCTGAAGTGCTTGGGGGCCCTCTGACAGCGTCACAAATATGTTCTTGTAAATTTCGGCATGTCAGTTATGACGTTTTAAAATAATGTAATTTCGCATACTTTTAGGTATAGTAAATAGATTTTTATAAATAATAATTACGTCTTATAATTTCTCTATTTTTTTATTTTAATTACTGATTAATTAGTATAATTAATCTTTGTTGATAATTAATATTCTTTAAATTCATTAATTTTAAATATACATCTGTAGTTCGTCTATAAAAATATTTATGTTAAGTATTATTGAAATAACTTCAGGATACATTATATACGAGAAAAAGTCATTCTCTTTTTCTTAGAAAAATTATTTTGGATTATAAATCTCAAAAGGATAAGTAACTTCTTTCTAAATTTTGAAATAACAAAATTTAAGAATAATAATAACAAGAAATGCAATAATTAAATCTTCATATCAATATAATATCATCCTTCCCTTTTCTACCTTGAGGAATTAAAGCCTGTTGTAAACCATTCTATCTCTCCTTTGTTTATTCATTTAAAGTTTTAGAGGTATGAAATCGTGCATAAAAGGAACGTGTTTTGAAAAATTATTCCATATAGTATTTTGAGACGATTGATAATGAATTCCGGTCATTCTGAAACTTGTTCCGCTCATTCCATAAATCAAAAGAAAAAAAAAGGTGGGCATAGATTTTTCTGATTGAATTAATCATGATAAATTAATTAATTTTAAAATACCTAAAATATCGTCTTTTAAAAGACTTAGAGTACCATTCGAATACAACATAATTTTAAGAGAAACGCTTGAATTATGAAATACAAGAGCTTAAATTTAAAACCTTTGAACATATTCATTGGTAAATAACATACTCTAATATAACTGGAAAAACTAAAAGCATTTAATTATTCTAATCAAATCTTCTAATTAATGACACAAATAAAATCTTGCCTATTGCCAGGTGAGAAATCCATTACTAACGAATCACTGTCACTTATATGATAAAATTAAAATAAATTCTGTGTTTCATTTATACATTAAAAGAAGTTTATGCCATTTTGTTTCGTAATTTGCCTTGAGTTTTTAATGATTTACTATAAATGCTGAAAATATAATTGCTAAACAATGCTTCATATATGATTTACAAATTAAAATCAAATGTCTATTTGTAATAATATTCTAATATCATAGCATGCACACAATTATGGAGAATCTTTTAAATAGAAAAGTCTTAATTTAAAATGCCAGCAATTAAAACTTAAATGAAGATATATTTATCACATAAACCAAAAGTTCGATGACTTTCAACAGGCCAAAGAAGATAACTCTTTGGTTTTAACTATATATTAAATTAAAAAATACATATTTAAGGTTCAAAACATTTGAAATATATATTTAAATCAAATATATTCATCTGTTTGTAATGTAAAAAATGACTAATTTTGAATTCATTTTTATTTAAAAATGTGTTTAAAATTTCAACCCTTAAAGGCCCATTGTTGCCTGTAAGCAACATATTCAGTTTTGTCTTCTAAATTCTTGAGAATAAGACTGAAGCTCTAATGCCTATTGTTGCCAACAGGATAAATACTGACATTTTTATTGAATAAATTTACAACATATAGATGGCAGCCTGAGTGCTGACAAAAAAATAAATTGATGTTTTTCACTTGAGGCTGCATCTTTTTAGCTTTGTTCCAGCGGGAGAGCGTATGCAAGAGATGCTTGTATTGTGCATCGTATTGCATATATATATCGTTCTTTTTTTAAAATTTAAGTGCAATTTTTATTTATAAAATATTAGTTTATTATTAAGCTAACAAATACAGATAACATAAAAAAGTTGCATTTATTTTTTGTAAAACAACACGATATATATATATATATATATATAATGTTTTCGCTATTGTAGTCGTTAAATGATTAAACAGCCGAGTTGAATTCTATATTTCATTTTATTATGGGAGAGTGACGGAACGTACGTACATCACGCTTTGAGTTTCAAGCCAAAAAAAGAAGAGAAGATCCCTGCTTTTTCTCAGGTAGGGATTTAACAGATAGACATGTGATCAAAGTGAAGGGAATAATAGCTATTTTTACTATATTACGTAAGTATTTTAGGGAAAAGTCTGGAAACGAAATCGTGATTTATGTGTGCGCGTGGAAGCGATTAAAATATTCTTTTAGTAATAAATATGCCAAAACGAGAGATTTAATATATCTTCAGAGCGGGAAATAGACCGAAACTGGAGTTTAAGAAAAGTGATTTTGGAATACATTAAGACTTTAAAAAATATAATATTAGAATTTGGCATAAAATTAAGTGAAATTATTACATATATATATGTAATACGATGCACGAAATTTGCGTAGGCGCTCCCGCTGGAAGGTTAAGAATACCGTATTTTATTCTACAATGTTCAAGGAAATTCCTTATCCGTATTATTATTAATTAAAATTCCTCTGTGTTTGACATTATAGAATTTTATGAAGGAAATATTTCTTAGAAATAAAGTCCAGTGTAGTCAGTTGGTAACAAGCAGTTTTTTAGCCATAAACCGTACTTAAAACAAAATAGAATTTTTTTAACATCTTAAAATCAATTTTTTAAAGAATCAGGTTTCTAAGTGTTAATTGGAGTATGTTTTCACATTAAACTTTCAGATGCATTGTTTATTAATGGAAATATACATCATGCAGTCACCGTTTTATTTCCCAATAGAATTATTGAATTATTTCCATCAAATCTAAGGAAATAATTCAGTAATCTTATATCACAATCATTGCCAAGATAAAACAAAATTCGAATAAAACACAGATTAAAGCTTTCACTCTTTATCCTAGATAATAGATAATAAAGAAATTTTGGAACTTAAAGAAATCTTTTAAAAAAATTGAAAATTTATTTTGAATTTAAATGAAATAAGCGAGATCATCATGCTGCAATTTTTTTTAAATAAAACTATGAATAAAGGTATTAAAATTTTATGAATAAAAATATTTAAAATTTTTAGGAAATTTTTTCGATTTTATTTTTTTATGAAGCTTAATGAGCTTGTGTAATTCCATTAAATATTTACAGCCATATATGTTTCAACTCTATAATGATATATTAAATAATACATATCTTATTGGTTATATTCGTCAATGGAAGAATTCTTTTTTAAACAATTATATAAAGAACACCACACTCTTCCTCATGGAATTTGACTAAAATTCTGCCAAGGTTTATTTCGTTGTCTTTTAGTGGTACGAACTACTTTGAATAGCGTCGCTTTTTAAATTTGTGAAAGCTTCAATAAGCAGCAAATTTTCTCACGTTAACGCGATCTAGAAGCATTAGGATATTGAAGGGGTCTATTCTGTAACCTCGGTTGGGTTGGGAGACGTCACTTTTCCCGTTGTTAACGTGCGG